>JASCZW010008587.1:0-49083 GCA_034211315.2 Aedes japonicus
CAGATGGTTTGAAGTTTTTCGTTTTGGAAGCAAACCGCTTTCTACGAAAAAGAACCAATCCGACTTGTCAATGTTGGCATTAGTTTTTTTTTATTTTAGTAATCATTATTCTTTGTGCGTACGTTAAAGAGAGCGCGCAACAAAGCCTCAATACAACCGTTCATAGCCAAGGCTCGAAGCAAACTCGTTGTTTTTAAAACGATCAAAATACTTGTAATGTAGACATAATTAACAGCCTGTTGTTCGAAACCAAAATGATGGGTTTAAAACAACACGTATGTTGTTCAAAACTAGACTGTTTTTTCTCCGTGTATGAATTCAGAAGCGTAAAGTAGTATAGAAGAATCCAAGTTGAAAAAAAAAGAAGACACCGAATGGTGATAAATTTGACAGCTCCCATGTTAAAGTATAGGACGAACAACCCATAAGTTGTTCAATGTTTTACGAAAATTGAGTTTTCGTGAGAAAAAGGGAAGGTATTAGAAATAAAGGAGAGACTGTTTTAAGCGTGTGAGTGCCAAAATCAAAGGAAAGGTAGTACCGAATTTTGAATATGGGTGCTAAAATTTTTATGTTACAGTTTAGTACTTCGATATAAGGCCTGTACTCGAAAAAAATGCACCAGACAAAAGTGTTCGCAAAAAAATTATTTTAAGTCGGATTTTCTTGAAGTTTTCAGGGAGTGAACTAATACTTATGGATTATGTTTCTGGCATAGCTACTTTATTTAATTTTTTCCATCGCTCGAAAGCTCCGCACATTTCTCTTAAGACCCCCATTGCTATTTTGTGCAATGGTAGAGCCGACCTTTTTCGTCACTTTCATCCATTCTTTCTTTAACTCCAGCTCGTTCATAAACACCTTAGACGTTTTTCGAACTTTGGCCTTCATTATGGCCCAAAATCTTTCCACCTGACGAATCTCTGCCTGGTTGTACGCGAAAACCCATTAATGGGTAAAAAACACCCATTTTCATATAGCTCTCCTATCTGTCACAATTTCTCAATCACACAATGGGTAAAAAAATACCCATTAGAGGAAACCTCATACAATTAAAAAATGGGTGAAAAAAAGTTCAAAGTTGGTGGAAACATGAACATGGAGGAATTAAAAAACGAGCTTAGAAAGAAGTTGATCGCAGATTCATACGGAAAGCTGGAAGGTAAGAATTTTTATTATTTGAAACCCTGATCTATTTTAAATGTTATCCCTGCCCTGCTTTTCAGCACATCAAATTTAGGCATAACCTCAGTACAATCCGGTAGAATGCTGTCCCGTTTATTCGAAAAAAAGTGTGGATCCTTACTATCAACATTTTGGAGCCTCAGCTGGCACATTTTTTCATGTAAACAGCCAAATAACGTGGATCTGGAAGCTCGATTGGAAGATTTATTGATGGATGATTCCATAAGTATACCAGAAAAGGCATGAATAAAACAAATACAAGTATTTATTTTATCTTGTTTTTTTTTGCATTTATTGATTAAGTACCATGAAAACCATGAACTTATAATAAACCAGACTGCTGCATAATCTGCATGCAAAAATGAGTAATTTTTTACCCATTAGTTTCCTCCCAGGAAAAACCTGGCTTCTTTGCAATGGGTGAATAAATACCCATTTTGTGACATACACTGCTATTACCCATTAATGGGTAAATCGAGTTTACCCATTAAATGAGGAGAGGCACTTCTAGTGAAAATGGGTGATTTTTCACCCATTAATGGGTTTTTGCAAACGACCGTGTGGTGAAATTGGGGGGTAGGTGGTATTTGGTACAAAAACAACGTTATTGTCTCTGTACCAATCCACACGCTAAGACAAGAAAACCAAAAATTCGGCATAAAATACCGAAAATCGTACAAAAGTGCACATACTGAAATTATCGGTAAACATGGATTACCGAAATTTCGGTATTGCTGGAAAACCGGGAAAAACATTAATATTTACTTATTTTTGTACGGTAATTTTTACCGAAAATGCTAGCAACTCAATGAAAGCATTTTTAACCAAATTTAGGTAAAATATAACGATGAAATCTGTAAATCCACTTTACTGAAGAACTAAGTAAAATCAAACGTTTTGTTTTGGTAAATTATACCGATACTTTAGGTTTTGCTACCAAAACCTAATTTTCGGTAAAATTGAAACCGTATTTTCGGTAATCTGATCTTAGCGTGCAACGTCGATCGCGCGTAATGACATGATGACAGGTCCGGCCAAAATAATGTCTCGCCTTCGAGGGACCGCAGGAAGGGCAACAGACGGTAAATTTCGCCGTTGATGGTACCCGTTGTGATGTACGGTTTACTCAGTTTACCGCATTGGCATATGGCCTGCCAGAGCATGTATTTTTGGTCCACTTTCTTCTTCCTTATGTCTTCCGGAACATCAAATCGTGATTTGGCCACGTAGAACTCCAGCCCCGGTATCTGCTTTGCGTCTGCCTTGATGTAGGTTTCGTCATCCATAATCACGCTCATCGGTGTTTTGTTGATCACGCCGGTTCGGTGCCTTGCGGACGTTGAATACACGAAGCCCAGCTCGTTTCATGGTTTGCTGTACGAATCAAGCGGAAAACTTTGCCTTCAGAGCCGCGTCGCGAATCGAAAGGTTCGAATTACACTTGAAATAATCCAACACCTTCCGGGCCTTCACAGGGACAGCTGTATTCGATTTTTATCCACTTCCAGCCCGCCGCTCAGTCGTCTAGGACTCCTTAAACGATTTTACCACCCGAGACACAGTTTTATGGGTGATTCCCAGTTGTCTTCCGATCCATCTCATGGTCGCAGTCAGATTTTCCATGACGGCGCGCAAAATTCTCCGGCGATTTTCTTGTTGTTTCGATGACATCTCAATAACCACTGAACCGATTGTTATGAAATTTTGCATGTGAACAATTCACTCCAAACTAGGCATACTCAAATTTTCATCAATTTTTACCGACGGGCAAAAAAGTAACACTCGGATAAAAATGGTGCATTTTTTTCGAGTACAGGCCTTATGACACAATGAGTGTTTTGTGGAAAATTGGTGTCTATGATTGCAACAATAGAAGTTAGCAAAAGTCCTACTATTATAATTTCCAGATTTCATTGATTTTTTCATCAGGGCTTCAAATGGTGAGTTTACAAGTTCGAAGGAGGCTGCGACAGGCGTTTTGTCCTCACAAGTTCCAACCTCACGCCTCTACGAGTCATATCATCATATATCACAAAATACTGCCAGCTGAAACATGGAGACGCTGGTTGGCGTAATAATAGCGAAGTAAGGGGGTGCGACTGAAGATTGTGTATCTATACATCAATTTGTATACCCATACATGTAAATTATATATTATTTTCTATTCTCAATTTTTTTATAATTTCATCACGCTTTGGAATCATCTTTGGATTCTAAAACTATTTATCTCAAGAGCCTGACGCCACGCCTATCGCACCACAGGCTCACTTTGTTTTTCAGCATTTCAGCATAACATTTACATTAAAATTGAACTTATAAACATCAGCTACTATATTCATGAAACACTGGCATGTGCTTGTAAGCAGAATAGGATTATATTTAAATATTTTTTTAGTAGTATTATGATTAGATAAGTCATTTATTTCAAAAATCATCAAACGGGGCTCTTCGATCTATCCAATTGCTATTTTTTAATTGTTACTTACATTTATACTTACTTAAACAGTATAAAGTATAAAGAAATGCCTTAAAAAATAATATCGCTCATGCAATTTATGCAATGATCTTTTCCAGGTCTTTTAAGATATAAATATATATCTAATTTTAATTTTTATTTTTCAGAAAGAATCCAGTAAATATCTGATATATTTTGTACACACGCTGTTTGTTCCCTTAATGACTAACTGTAGTCGCTTTTTACATGTTCAAGTGATTTAGTTTGCACAGAAAAATATAATTAATTTTTATAAGCGCGTAAAATTACCCCTCGTTTAATTCCAAGCCAAAGGTGGCGTAAACAATAATGTTATCTGCAATCTTTCATGCGCCATAGAAAAATGTTTGCAATCTTTCATACAACAGACTAGATTCAGGCGTTATCTGGCTTAAATGTAAATGAAATATCCTATTATTTCTGCCAAATCTAGCATTCCCTTTATGTGCATTAGATAACGCAGAAAATTCAATGTTTCTTTTTATTTGTGTTGTGACTTACAATTCCACGTACATCATTCAAGTTTGAAGTTTGCATAAATAGCATTTTTTGGCCCCTATGATACCTTAATTTGTTTTACATATGTGAGAAAAGTAAGATCTTGTAAAGAACGAACAATGTATAAAGATTTGAGTTTTGATCCATTTCATATTGGATCAGCTTATAAAAGCATAGGAGTGCTATACGATTAACAAGCAGCGAAAGATGCGTTTGCAAGTTTTATTCTTTGAATATATGGTACAACATAAGGACTGATATACTCTTTTGGTAAGTTATTTAAATTTGAAACAACTATTTTATCAGGAACAACAGAAATTTACAATATCTCAGTGCATTCCCTAGTACAAATGAAAATTAACTATTGCCGTTAAAATTTCTACAATTTGCATTTTATCATTTTCCACTGTCATGTGAAAGACCCGCGGCCTTTCACGGTCGTAGTCTTCCGAAGATTCTCATTGAGATCGACTGGCCCTGCTACAACAAGCCATCACGTAGGCTATTCTCTCCGGGCAACCCCGGACCTGCGTTGCCAGGTATACCGATTTATCGGTATTTATACCGATTTTTATTCTCAATACCGATATACCGACAAGGGCTCTGAAAATACCGATTTCCAACTTTTTATACCGATATATACCGAATTTTTATGAATGTTATTTCAACATTATAGGGTAACGGGATGTAATGTTAGCCTAGCTCCTTGATTCGGCCTATGTACCAAATATGTCATTATTTCGACGATAATCAACAAAATGATGTTGCTATCAGGATGATGGATCTATTTCAAAGCAATTGAGACATAATTAATGGTTTTATAATTGTTCACTTTCGCGTAATTTTCGATTTCCTTAACTATTCAGATCATAACTTTACTGGTTAAGCTGTACAGATTATCAACACGCTCTTTGAATGATCTAAGTTTGCCGAAATTTAACCTTTAAACCGAATAATGCAGCCAAGATGTACAGAAAATAGTCACACGCTACACGCAACTAACAGGTCACATTGGTAAAATAACAATGATTTAACATGAAAACCATAGACCCAATGTTAGGGACCTATTTTTTCTAGGTGCCCAAATATGGCCTGTCTTATGGAAAGCGTAGTAAAAATGTTGTTATTGGTAACATTTACAATACAAATGTCTGAGTTTCGGTTGAACGTTTTTCATATGGCTTATCTTAACACAAACTAAAGAAACAAAATCTGTGTAGAGCGAATTACAATTTCTTGATTGCCGAATGACCGCTAAATCATATGTTAAAATCACTTAAGTGTTTCTTAGCAGTTTAAGTATAGTTTGATTGTTAGTAAAATTGTTTGTTGGGTAGAGCGAATACAGCTGGGAAAGCCTTGAATCAGAAAATCGACAAAAAGCGTACATAGCCTACATTTAATAACAAATCTATCGAATGGGACGAACTTGCATCCATGAATAGACCCAATTTGATGCCTACAGACCGACATTACATCCATATCCCTCGAAAATTTTTGAGTTTATAAAATGAGTTGTGAAACTTTTCGTGATACATACTACCAGATGGCTTATTAAACATATCTTAGCAAGTGTATAGCTAGTAAAATTTTGCTTCCAGCTGAAAAAATTTATGAGTTATTATAAAAAATGTTATCGATTGTAGCATATTATGCACATACCCTATTTGGTTTATTATTTATCAGCGTGTGTTTTTTTAGATTTCTTACCCCTAATTAATTATTTTTCAGAAAATATTTTCTCAATGATATCTCCACCAGATTTAATGAAATAAAAAAACAAAATACAGGAATAAAAAAGCTTTAAACGAAAAAAAAGTAAGTAACGATGATATCCAGTTCATTCAGTCACACATAACATTTCATTAGTGTTAAGTTTCAACATTATCCTTTAGCCAATGGCATCTATTTTCGAATCAATTAATAAAACCACAGATAGCCACAACCCAAGTAACCACAAGCATTATATTATTGCACTTAATCAACCCAAAATCAACATCGGTAATGCGGGATCGCATCAATTCAACAGTTGTCAAGTAATGAAGCGTTAGATTAGCTTAAGAATGTAGTGATGCATTACCAATGCAGTAATGCTACTTTAGCAATGTCTTATGGCATAACAAAAGATATAGCATTAGTTCTATCTTAGTGAGGCCCTTTTCAGCTTTAATCCAACTTCAATGATGCACTAGACGTAATACATATACCCTATATATGCATGCTATTACAGCCTCGTGGTTACTTGGGAATACATTAAACATTTCTTATACGTCAAACGCAAAGGAATTAAATGCCAACTATCAAACATCGCTTTGAGTTTCATACGAAGGTAATTGCATTGATCAATTTCTCTTAGTCGATTTTTGGCTAATATCTTAGTCAAAGCAAGTTTCAGTATTTAACCTGCAAGACGGAGTTATCCTTTATCGCAACGGATATGCCAACTCGTTAACCTGTATTCATCAATTATTTTCGGATCAAAGAAGAGAAATCGCTACCCAAGTAACCACGAGGCTGTAATAGCATGCATATATAGGGCATATGTATTACGTCTAGTGCATCATTGAAGTTGGATTAAAGCTGAAAAGGGCCTCACTAAGATAGAACTAATGCTATATCTTTTGTAATGCCATAAGACAATGCTAAAGTAGCATAATTGCATTGGTAATGCATCACTACATTCTGTAGCTAATCTAACGCTTCATTACTTGACAACTGTTGAATTGATGCGATCCCGCATTACCGATGTTAATTTTGGGTTGAATAAGTGCAATAATATAATGCTTGTGGTTACATGGGTATAAGCAGTTCGCCCGTTCGAAACTCAACGCGAGAAACATTTGAATTAGTCTTAAATGCACGTACGATGAACAAATTTGGAGTGTTGTGGTTGTATGTCTGTGATAAAACTATCGAGTTTAATTATGCTATTAAATGCGTTAACAAATGAAGACAGGTTGTAATTTTAAGCGAAATTAACTCATCAGTCCTATATTAACAAGCAACATTACTTAAAACATTTATGCTTTTTAATATAGGATTTTCAAAAGAAATTATCAGTTTATTGATAGGGTAGAGCGCTACTTCGTCGTAGTCGCATATTTTCGTTCTATCAAGCAAAAAAAAATCAAAAATATCAAATACACTATGCGCTCAAGAAGCAGTGTTGAATAATCGATCATATCTTAGCTTTTCGTGACTAAAAAATCCAGTGGTATGTATGGAAAAGTGTATAAAATTGGAAGCGGTATAAACTAGAATTAATCCATTTTTGTGTCAAAATCTATTTAAAAAAAACAAGGGATGTGCTTAGCGAGGTGCTTAGCACAACGGGAGTTGACTCAAAAACCTTATCGCTATAAATGATTTTTGTTATCTTAATAACATCCCAAGTAACCACAAGCATTATATTACTGCACTTATTCAACCCAAAATCAACATCGGTGATGCGGGATCACATCAATTCAACAGTTGTCAGGTAGTTAAGCTTTACACAGAAAAAAATAATTAATTTTAACAAGCGCGTAAAATTTCCCCTAGTGTAATTCCAAGCCATAGGAGCGTAAACAACGATATTGCTTGCAATCTTTCATACAATAGGCTTGATTTAGGCGTTATCTGGCTTAAGTTTACATTAAATTCCCATTATTTTCTGCCAAATCTAGCATTCCCTTTATGTGCATTAGATAACGCAGAAAATTCAGTGTTTCTTTTTATCTGTGTAGATAAGCTTGAAAATGTAGTGATGCATTACCAATGCAATAATGCTACTTTAGCAATGTCTTATGGCATTACAAAAGATATAGCATTAGTTCGATCTTAGTGGGGCCCTTTTCAGCTTTAATTCAACTTCAATGATGCACTAGACGTAATACATATGCCCTATATATGCACGCTATTACAGCCTCGTGGTTTTTTGGGATCTTAAGAAGTGTGTATTCTAAAAAATATATATTGTAAAGTATATTAATTCAAACTATACATATTCAACATCAAGATGGCAAAAATAAAAAAATGGCTGATGCTTTTTTTATTTTATTTCTCATGTTTACGTCAAACTTTGTTCATATAAAATTTGAAAATAGAAGAAAAATGATCGCCAAAATATATTGTAATCTTATATCAAAATTAAACTATAGTTCACTTGAAAAAATCAGAATTTTACTTTATACCGATAAATACCGATATTTAAAAAAAAGCAATACCGATATTGTATAAATCCACCTGGCAACGCTGCCCCGGACATAGGTAATCCTTGCACTGATGGTGGGTTCTTATCACATCATTTGAGTAAGTTTTCTCTTCATTGGTTCATTTAGTTCATTTAAAATTCAATATGCATTCATATAACATTATTTCCAAAAACATGATTTCAGCTGATTTTTAAAAGGTTTAAAAGAAGGTCAAGTTTGGAAACAATTTGAAATTAGTAGGTGGAATAACAATTCGGTACTAAATGAAATGTGTTGGGATAGCAAGATTTTTTAAATAAAAAAAATCCAAGATTAATATATGTTGATTACATTAAAAGCTTGCTTATTGTTTTCCAACGGTGGTTGTGTGGAATGCGTAATGCATTGTGTACTAAACTTTTCCTGTCATCGTCTCCCACGAGACTATTTCAGACATGCACTGCAGCAGATACGGAACACATTTTCAGAAAGCAGGAATTCGCTCTACCAGCATGATAAAGGACGCTAGCTGGGGTGGAGCACGGGGTCTTGAAAGAAACATATCTTCAAAAGATGCTATAATAGCTCGGAAACTGTTACTCAGGCGAGTTAGCATGTTGCCTTGGGCTTACTGCAACAAGGAATCCATTGAATGCAATGTGAATGACTACCAGCTAGCTTCAACAGAATACCCTTGGGCTTACGATGTGTGGAAGCTTGGCACGGACGAAATGAATGTTGAAAGAATAAAGTGAGAAATGTGTTACCCACAAGGACAATTCCCGGTAGCAGTTAGCCACCGCATTTCACCACAATATGCATGGCAGAGGATGCTGAGAGCAACCCTTGAAGGGAGGAGTATGAGATATCAACACTCATAATTTTGATGGAAACGGTAAATGTATTTATGTTCGAAAACCATAAAAGCTTGCTTTAGGGCCTAGTCTGTAACTCATAGAGATTCGTTGGTCGTCATAGGAAGAGCTAAGTTTATATCTATGGAACACTGTCCAGAACTTCTAAGCTGGCTTGAAGAAACCGATAAACGTAAGTTCCATTTCTATTGAATCTAAGCTATTGAAATAGTAAATAGTGGTAAAATCAAATTTTAGGATAGTGGTTTTCAATCGAGTAGGGGACTCGGACATCCTTGAACTTATTATTAAGATTGATAATTTGCAGTTTATTGCATTACTGAATGTTTACATCCATTTTTCTCCTTTATATCCCATATTGCTGGTCTCAAGGCTTTTGATTTGTTTCAAATGCCTCAAAAGTATCCATTGTGCGTCAAACTTTCGAACTTCACTTTTGTTCATTAATCGAAATAGTATTGATTCCAAATTAATATGTCACCGTGCTATTTTTGCTATCAACCGGGTTCTTCAATCTATTCAGGGTGGCCACACAATCTTAATTTGAAAATTCCCGCATTTTTGCCAAATTTTCCCGACTTAGAAATGAGTGAATATAAGTTGGCTTGGTTTAATACATATTTTTGCAGTTTTTGAGAAAAAAAAATTAATCGGGAATCCTTCTGACTTCTTCCAATAGGCAAAATGACGAATAGCAGCTGCAAATCGGACTGCTTGCATATTACGTAACCTGTTTTGGTCTTACATTTTGCAAATAAGAACAAAAATCGCTCAATATGTCATTGATCGTTCAAGTTTCTAGAAGCATAAACAGTGAGGAAAAACCGTCATAACAAACATATTCCAGGTAAATCCAAACATACAATTAATTTATTTTGGCAGCAATCATAAACTTGCTTTTTTTCTAACATATTCTATGTTTAAAAACAACCCTAGTAGCACACTTGTTGCCATTCGGTTGAGATATTAAAGCTTGCTTCAGATAGAATTGGAACAAAAACAATTGCCTGTATTTCAGTTATTTATTATTGAATTCAAGATCTTTTCTTATACAAATGTAGCGTTTTCTTCATACTTTTAAGAAAAATACGGATAAAATTATTTGTCACGGTTTCGAAGGAATTCTCGAATTTTTCCTGTAACACGGCTCATTAAGCGGCGCACACCTTCTTCGTCCATCGTTTTAGCTATCTTATTCCACGAGGTCATCATCTGATTGATGTCTTTGACAACCTTTCCCTCTGCCTTGAGGCTCCTCTTCATGATTGCCACGTATTTCTCAATAGGGCGGAACTGGGGGCAGTTGAGTGGGTTAAGGTTTTTCGGAACAACCTGGACCCCTTTCTCTGCATACCATTCTTGAACGACTTTGCTGTAATGCCAGCTTGCCAAATGTGGCCAAAACATTACGGGATGGTCGTGGGATCGAATGAACGGCAAAATTCGTTTTTGGAGACACTCTTTTTGGTATAGTTCCGACGTCATTGTCTTATTTGTAACGAAAACTTTCGTTTTTTTTGCAATAGCTGCAAATGCCCTGCCAAATCATGAATTTTCGTGCAAATTTTCGGCAAAAACAAATTTAGATTTGGCTGGAACATCCCTCCGAGCCGTTGCCAAGTAAAATTTTTGACCTGGGATTTGCCCGAAGTCAGCCTTGACATAGGTTTCATCGTCCATCAGAAGACACCCGTCGAACTTGGTCAGCACCTGGTCGTATAGCTTCCGAGCACGGATTTTGGCCACACTATTCTGTTTTATGGTCCGATTTGGATGTTTGCTAGCTCGATAGGACTTGATTCCTTCCCGGAGTCGAGTTCTCCTCACGGTACTATGGGCAGCACCGAATTTTCTGGCCAAATCACGGTCCGACAGATTGGGATTCCTCTTAATCGTCTTCAAAATCTTACCACGCAGTTTCCGGTCGACAGTTCCACTCCGACGATTGGCTTGAGGCTTCCGAATCGTCGTCAATGTTTCCTTATACCGTTTGACAACGCGCCATACGGTATTTCTGGGCAATTTCAGCTGTTTAGCTAGCCTAGATGCAGACCACAATGGATTTTCCAAATAACTGTGCACAATTGTTTCCCTTCTTTCGGCTTCCATGTTGATTGTTTATAAAGTACAGTTGATTTGCGGAATGTCAAAAATACATACGTGAAGCTGACAAAATTCCCGACACGTGGGCACCAATAACTTCCAAATCCGTCCACCAGGAGCGCCACAATAGGAGCAAAAGTTTGTTCCAATTCTAAATGAAGCAAGCCTTATAAATATGACTTGCTAAGTCATAATCAAGCCACAACAACTAATAAAGGTCGTAGTGTGCTACATGGTAAGTGACATCGATGTTTGAAATTAAAATCATATTATGGATTTTACTGTTTCGTGGTAAATTTAATTTATTTATTCTATGAGTCTTGGTTATCTTAGTCCTGGATTGAGCTTAAATGCTAACATGTTACAGTTTCAAGAAGTTTGCTCAGAAATGCACTGCACACAGTTTCGAGCCCTGAACTTTGTAAAAATTGAAGCAATACATAATTAAATATATTACATGATATAGACTATCTTCATATTAGCATCTATCCATCTAAAGACTGTCAACGTTAAATTTTAGACACCAAAATAATAGGAGCAAAATAAAATTTCAATATTCAAAAATACCGATTGCTTATTTCATAATAACAGATTCATATCTACATTATAAAAAAGTTGATAAACATATTATTTCTTCTCTCTGTTAAATTCTCAAACTTCCTGTGGTACAGCCGCGATCAGGTTCCGTACGGTATCCTCGGAAACCGCCCGCCGTGGATATCTCTTTTTCTCTTGAAATCATCGATACTATTTGCTTTCTTCTTAGTTTCGAAGAGTTTCTGCTTGACTAGAGCCCATAATTTCTCTATTGGGCGAAGTTCTGGACAGTTTCCAGTTTGGTGGATTGGCTGTTTTTGGCACGTATTTGACCTCTTGTACCTTATACCATTCCAGGACGGATTTTGCATATTGACAAAACAGACTGAAGAGTCATAGTTTCTGATAAACAATAGCAACCACTTTTGCAGACATTCTTTCTCGTACACATCCTTATTGATAGTGTCGGTAGAGCCGAAACTTTTAGATTTTCAACCACAACTACATATGGCCTGCCAAATCAAATACTTCTTCGAGAATTTGGACACCTTCCATGTCCGGAAATACTTGGCAACGGCGTTCCTTTGCATTGCGGTATAAAAAGCCAGCTTTTTACAGTCTTCGAGTACGGATGTTTCTTCTTCCATTTTGATACAAGACAATGCTATAATGTTTGCAAAAAATTGGTGTCAAGCACCTCAGCACAACTTTTTGCAGTGAATTTCGATTTGTTCAATTTCCAACCTTCCGATCCACAGTCAAGTGCTGGCCAAATGATTTGCAAACACATAACACGGTATTTTTTGGATCGCGTACCGATCGTATTTTGCTGCCGTTCGTAAAAAATGTACTGAATGTAACAAGAATTTAAACATGTTGTATCACGAAATAAAGTGAAGAGTTTCAGCTGTCACATGAGTGAAACGTTTTCGCGATCCGTGAAATAATTCAAAATCTACACTGCAATAAAAGTGTCCGAAATAAACGTTGACAGGCCTTAGTTTTCACAAAAAATAATTTGCGTGGCATTTGATATCAAGATCGTAATGTAGGTTGCAATGTGAAAGGGGTTTAATGCTACACACTAAAATTACTGTCTGTAATTATCTCTTCAGAAAAAGGGATAACAAGAGATAGTAATTTGTGTGTTGGTGGTTTTTCTCTATTCGATTTCTACAACATCGATAGATCGAATGCATGGTACCAACTCAATAGTAAGTTTATGATATCACACTGAAAATTTGTTTTCGTAAATTAACTGTCACTTCTTTTCGTAAACATGGACTTTGTACATAGAATCAAAGTCTCGTAAATGGTATAAAAAATTTATATTGCTTGTCATCTCACAAAATGCTATCATTACACCTTCTTTGTACAATGCACAAAATGAATTTCGTGAAGATCAGCCAATCGTTGCTTCTCCTTGGTCGTACTCATAAAGGTTTGTGTTCCTACTGGGATAATGGGAAGCATTAATTTATCCTAAAATGTGGAACAAAGTAGAAAATACAATAAGCGGATTGGGAAGACGTTAACTTGCTTTGGAAAACTTTCAAAGAAGATAAACTGAACTTGATATCTAAAGTGAAAACCAAAACAGCCGCATATGCTTTTATTGCGGACTGCATTTTGCGACAAAAGTGAACGCAGATCAACGCAAAAGCATTCACAAGGCAGATATTTCGTCGAAGAAAATAAGGCCTCAAGATTCTGTAGCAACGC
This sequence comes from Aedes japonicus, assembly GCA_034211315.2. Classification (NCBI taxonomy): domain Eukaryota; kingdom Metazoa; phylum Arthropoda; class Insecta; order Diptera; family Culicidae; genus Aedes; species Aedes japonicus. Next base: position 13,587 of record JASCZW010008587.1, read on the forward strand.
CAGGAAGGAATTCTTTGCGAGGTCGACTTTGTCGAAATCATTGGACTTGACATCCAAGAAACAATTCCACCAGAACCCAAGTTGCACACCACGATCATAATTAGTTGCAGCAACTTGATTATGACTAACACAACCACATTTATGTTTTCTCAACCTTATGGCAACCTGTGTGCTACTATAGGGAATTTCAGCTGATTTACTTTAATTATTGGTTCAAGCAGCAATGGTGTGGGCATCTTTAGCATTTGCATAATCGATTGTTGTTATTTTTTATTTATGCAGTATTTTTATGAAACAAAATAAAAATGAATAACTGAATAACCTGATTGTTTGAGTTTTATTTAATAAACCGTTCCTCAAACCGCCACAGCCACATATTGTAGAACATTTTCCATAAATTAAAATAATATGAATTTGATAAGGTCTACGTAGACGTTAAGGGGGGGGGGAGTCTACGAAAGTCTACGATGGGGGAGGGAGGGGTTTGAAAGTGTCAAATTTCGGTGAACAGTCTCTTAAGAGGTAACATACCTAAGCAAACTAGCTAAGAATTGCAAATAAAATATCTTGTTATTTGGGAAACCTGAGAATATACCTGAGAGGTATTATTTTGGTATTGGCTTACCTCAATTGGGTATTCGCATAACATTGTGGAATCATTTTATGGTATTATCCCCAGGTATTTTACCTCTTATGCTGCGCTCTTAAATACCAAGGCCAGTTATCAAGATATATGTTCCTGCTCGGAAAAAATGCTCATCAGGTAGAAGAAGAAGAGGAACATCGCAACAAACAAATTTGGAGCTGTAATATACACCAGCAATGGTTTTGACGCCGTATGGCACCTACGTACCTTTTAGATCAAATACTTATATTTTAAAACCCGTAGGTATCTACGCTCAGTTTTGAAGCATTTTTCTGTGATCGTCTATGTACGCTGCATTCCTCTTAACATCGGCCAAATACTTCAATTTCTTTGCTTCATGGTCCTTTGCTATTTTTCCTGCTTCTCTCTTCTTCTTGCTTCTTTTTCTTACAAATCTCCTTTCCTTTGTTGTGCTTTCAGCGACTCGTCGTATTTGGCATGTGCGTTGAGTCTTTGAAGACGGCATTGAGCACAGTTGGCCAAATTCCTCTTTCAGCGCTCAGATGGTCTTTATCTACGATCGTTTCCAGACATATTTCCAGACGCTTTTTAGCTAGTGAGTTACAACATCAGGGTTAATGCAGGTAACAGAACGTGTTCAAGGTTATGTTAATGGAGATTTGTTAAGGAGCTACTTTAAACAAACACAGTTAAAAATCGACAGTCGTTGCGGAATGTCAAATTGGCTTTGTCGGATTTTTTTGCAAATTCGTCCGTACAGAGACAATACCGTTATTTTTGTACCAAAAACCGCCAACCCCCCAAATTCACCAGGGATTCGTCCGATGGAAAGATTTTGGGCCATAATGAAGGCCAAAGTTCGGAAATCATCAAAGGTGTTTAAGAACGAGCTGGAGTTAAAGAAAGAATGGAAGAAAGTGACCAAAAAGGTCGGCTCCACCATTGCACAAAATTTAATGAGGGGTCTTAAGGGAAAGGTGCAGGCTCTCAGCAATGGATAAAATAATTATGCCGAAACATAATCCATATGTATTAGTGCATGTCCTAAAAGTTTCTAGCAAATCCGACTTAAAAAAATTTTTTGGCGAACACTTTTGTCTGGTGCATTTTTTCGAGTACAGGCCTTATGTTGCCTGCTATTCAAATTGACTGAGACGATATGTTATTTTAATAATGACAGCAGTGTTACCATCCTAGGTTGCCGGAACTCGAGTAGCACATAAAAAGAAAAAAATATTGTGAAAACTTGCAAAGATAATCTTTGCACTGCAATTTACAGCAATGCCTACAGTGGCGATGCTTCAGTCATAAGGATCATCTAAAGAGTTCCAGTCAAGTAAATATGTGGATATGAAATTGAAATTGAATAAAAGAAATTGATTGATTGATTGGTAAGGGAAAAATGGGTTGCCAGTCAAACTGGTAAATTTAATGTATCAATTAGTTGAATAGGCGGCACTACTTGTAAGATAGAATTTCACTCAACAAATTTGAATTCTTCTGCTCGAGCTTGAACCATTCGAAATGATGGTCTACCTGTGATTTTCATTTTAGTGATTTTACGCGTGATTGTTCGAAGATTGTGATGAAACTTTGGGCTGTTCGTTGCGAAAAGGACGAGGTGAAAATATATGCCGGATAGCGGAGCTAGACAATTTGGTGAAGTGAGAAACGTCGCCTGCAGTGACGTGACTGTCCATTTGATTTAACCCATTTCCCAGAAGAGTCACATCACTGCGGATGAGTTTTCTCACCTAACTAAATGACAAACGTCACTTGACCACCCTTCCACTTCGCTTCCCTAACATGGACTTAAATCATCGGATCCAGTAGATTATTTTTTTCTCGCGCTTTCGATCTTGCTTTCATAAATCTTCCAGTTCCGATCCAGTGATGACTTTCCATAAATCTTCCAGTTCCACGAATGTCTGAGTCGCCTGCCCTAAATTTCATGCCACCATATATAGCCAGTTGCAAAGGATCTTGTGAGGCAATACCCAGCGGGAATCAGGTTGCCCGCACGGAGCAGATTTTCATGATTCGCCTAGTTTTGCAGATCATTGCACGAAGGCGTCATCAATGCAGTTTTGACAGTTCAGGGAGCTTGTTTACGTGGACTTAGAATATTTTTGGTAGGACCGGTTTGAGATTTTGTGGTCAGAATTTGTTGCGATTGAATTAAACTTGCCGGAAAACAGACACCAGTGCTTATTTTTACATCATTTCCTGAATCTAATCGTACAGAATCCGGAAAAAACCAATGAAAAATTTCGTTTGAGCGGTCCAAATTCTAACACCTTGTAAACAAGCTCCCTGAACTGTCAAAAAAGTGAGGTTAATAGATTCGGTGCAATGATCTATAAGGTAGTTCGTGGTAGACGCATACATCATTAAGGGGATACGACAGGATTCAAACTGATAACCTTACTCATTTTGAGGTTCCAAATCTCAGTTTCAATACTGGACATGGATTTGAAAATTATATTAAAACGTATACACACTTGTAGCAAGCACTTTGATATAGTGGTGGAAGTGACGTTTGTCACTTGGTGAAGCGAGATGGTCACTTAAAGTGACGTAACGCTTCATTTAATTTGCTCAGAAAAGTCCCGTCACTGCAGGTGACTTTTCTCATTTTGCCAAGTGAAAAAAGTCACTTCGGCTATTTGAATAACCCTCAGTTTGTAGTAATGTACATTCACTATAAATTGAGATTTGCATCGCAGTTAAATATATAAAGAGACATAGATAGAAAAACCACACACCGTTCTGTATCACCTTGAGGAAAAGCAATAAGAACTAAATTGGAAGTAATTAACCAAATCCCCATACAAGAACGTTTCAGCCTTGAGTAGTTTTGCGTGAAATGTTACACATGCTTAAGGATATGTAAAGAAATAGAGGGATTCCATCCAGAATGTGCCGGAAATCCCAAAAATCATACCCGATCATCATTGATTTGGATGAAACTTGGCACATGAGTTCGGTACGTTGGAAAAAAAAATTCCACTGGTGTTAAGATAATTTGGGTTCAAGAGTAACTTTTGAGATGGGCGTATGTGTTTTTTCCAACATTTTACTTGAAAAATCGTAGTTCAAAAACCATTACATTTAGAGAAAAATTTTATATAAGGGAATTGTAGGGAACTTAAAAGCCTTTCTTAAAAAAATATACACAGAAAAAAAAAATTTCTTTTTTCATCAAGAAAAATAAAAAATAATTACTAAAAATAAAATATCTAAAATAACATATTTTTAATATTTTTTTAATTTGTTGTATGGAAATTTGAGGAAAAAAGACACGTTTTAAAAAAAACTCTAGGATGGACGCTCTTATAATAAAAAAGTTTTTCAAATAGCAAACTTTGGTGTATATTTCAAATTTTGGTTATTCATTCTTATAAATAAATTTTGATGTTACAATATGGTTTTGGAGATCATTACAAACAATAATGATTATAATGATAAACCACGTAAACGCAACCGTTTTCAAGATATTTCTGATTTTCTTTCAATAAAATTTCAAAACCTCAAAAAATACGCCCTTTTCATAAATTACTCGTGATATTAAAACAACAATAGCTAACGATTGTTTCTCTTGTGTTTTTAGCCTTTTTAAAACACATGTATGTGCCTCTTACTTACTCTTAACAGCTCGTCGATTGAAAAAGCTTCACTTAAAGTTATAAGACAAAAATAGTGAATTATGGTTGGATTTATATTTATATATACCATTTATTAGTCTCGGTCATTGATAATATTACATAAACATTATATAAACTATTGATTGCTTTTATATATATTATGAATCCTGCCTTCTTCGTCATTCGAAAACAGTTTTACAAAAACTTCGTTTTCTGAAATTGGAACGAATGAGTGGTACTTTTGTGTACCTGCAATCGTTTTAGCATAGACTAACTCTAAGACCAGTAGGTCCCATACAAAAACGATTTTTTTCTTGGCTCAGTCAGTACTAGAACATCGTCCCAAGCTCGGTCCCAAGCTCAATAATGCACCCCTTATAATGAACTCACATGAACACACTCTCAAATACTCTGTCAAAATAACACAGCAAATCAAAACAAAGGCGCAAATATGTATAACAAGGTGCTGGCTTCAAGGTGTAATTCGGACCAAGGGGTTCTACAACAGTGAACCAATTTCAAATCGCTAGTTACATATTGATTGTTGGTTTTAGTCTGTCGGTAAATTTCATTCCATTCTGCTACCCCCTGTTCATACTCTTCATGTGATACATAACAAAACGACATTTTTGTTAAACAATCATCACTTTTTTGGTTCGCCCATTCGAATAACTCTAATGCACTTTTTATAGGGTGTTCATGTTGTACAGCAAGGCTTGCATATCTTGCCATTCGTTTTAATGTACCACCAATTGCATCGCAAGGTCCCTTACCGTGGGATGTTGCGAAAAAATGCCATTCAGCATCAATATTGTATTTCTTTTTAAACTTACAAAGGCTTGCAAAGTTCTTCCTATTTTTATATTGGGATGCTGCCCCGTCAGACATAAACGTAGCTTTCTTTACTTTAATTTTTTTTTGAAAAAACTTATTAGTTTTGAAATAAACACCTGCACCGCAATCGTATCATGTTTCAACACTTCTGAGATAACAATGAAACTGATATTATTAAGTATTCCAGATTCCGTGTAATAAATGACAAAAGGGTGAATAGTGGCTTGCTCATTACTCCAATAACTACTTTGAACAGCATCTTGAAAAACAAATGAATAATTTTCAGAAAAATCACAAATTATTATTACTTCGCCGTCTTTAAGACAACTTTTATAATCTCTCAAGAAACTAGACTGCTGAGATTTGACAAAATCGTGGGATACTAATTGTTCCAACTTTTCACAAAAATAAGCAATAAATTCATCAATTGGTTTAACAAGTGCCTCTAAACTACATCTATCAGTTGAAATCCATTGCTCAAAAGATAGTTTCAACTAAACCACGTTTTTCTAATTTGTCTGTTAAACTACTCTCAAAATCTGAAAAGCCTGGACATCGTTCGCATTCACGGAGGTAACATTTTTTAGTTCTAGTTGATGAGCTACATAATATTTCTTCAAAACACAATTTATAATCATTCTCGAATGAATATTTTCTAAGACCATGAAGCATCAAGTTAATGTTCTCATGAATGGTGCAAACACAAATGTTATGAGAACCTGTGCTGCTAAGTAATTTGCAATGCTTTGGTCTTAGTGCTACAAAAGAGCTAAACCCAACAGCATTTTGATGCATCTCTTGAAATTTAATGAAAGCTTCTCTTAATGAACAAACTAAAAGGCGCTTTTGAATATGAACCCTCTTACCTTCACTCCTCACTGAAACGTAGTCGTTCATACCAGGGGTTGCTCGTGTAATCTCATCACTGTCGTAAAATTGCAAAATTTGGTTTTTTATTTCAGGGTTCAGACCGTGTCCCAGCTTTTCGTTAGGGGCAGCTAAAACACCTTCGTGCTTTGCAAGGAATTTAGCTTGTGATACGATGTACTTGTTTGTTATTCCAAATTCTGCCATTACTCTTTGATTTGTCCAAGATTGTGGTAAAACCGAAAGTATCCTTACTTGATCGTCCCTCGAAGTTTCTGGATCAGCATACCGGTCCTTTAGCTGCGCGATTATTTCGGCATATTCGGCTGCTTTCACTTTCAATTGTTCCAGGTCATCCTCCTCCGCTTGATCCCCAAATATGTGTGTCCGAATGCCGTTTGAAACATCTTTGAACTTTTTGCGGGCATAATTTACGTTCAGGAACTTTTTAGCCGATATTGGCGAAACGTTGATTCCAGCTACGCCCTTGTTAAATAGCTCAATATTATGGCGCCTTGAATAATCTTGCACACTGCTATCAGATGGCACTGACATTAATGATATTGCCGATGGCGTTTCCTCGAGACCATACAAGTCTACTTGCCGTGATGTAGATGGTTGTGGATCCATAATGTTAGTAATTGATGGTTTCTCACTAGGCTCCGAAATTGCAGCATGGGATTGTTCCGTTCTATTTAAATGCAAACGACAATTATCACAAATCATCAAAGAAGTGTCCAAATGTGTTTTGCCCATAAGCTTGAGTTTTTTGACATTTTGTTCGGTTAATTTACGAAGGTTTTTGAGCACCGTTTAGTGGGAAACGGCATACAACACTTCTTCATGTTAAACTCCATTTTCAGTTCACTCAGATAGATTTTACTGATGAATGCGACTATGTATGAGCATATATATTGGCTGTGGTACCTTTGGAAATGCAGGTATAAAACATCTCTGGTAGTTTACAGGCAGCGTACATTAGCTGTTTTTTATGAGAAGATATACCTGACATACGTTATAGCTGCTATTTGTCTACCTACCTTAAACAATATGTGTTACTTTCATCGCTACATCACCGAACTGTTCGGAGTGTAGTTTTCCACACTACACCCGACCTCTAACATCGTTGGAGCTTGGCAAAATAGTCAGCAGTTCGATTAATATGCTTCTTCTATATGACCCTCCGCATAATTTCATCATCTGTCCATTTCACACTTGTCGCCCTGCGACATCTATCTCGCTGTTACTTTCATCGCTTTAGCAAATTCGCTCCCTTCATTCTCTGAGCGGCCCGACCGATACAGCCATAAAACAATTATAAATTTATCTTGTTCTTTTCAAATGAGTCTTCTTATCATCCTGATATCAAAAGAAAAGAGGACATTAGAGTAATGTGAACGTTATAATATGAAGATCTTGGAAAATTTATCATTTCTGGTGGAAATCTCGATTAACTTAAGAAAAGGGCGAATTTTCTGAGGTTTTTCATTCTATTGAAATAAAATCCGAAAAATCTCGAAAAACAGTTTGCGTTCAGGTGATTTATCATTATTATCATTATTGTTTTTAATGATCTCCAAAATCATATTGTATAATTAATTTTCATTTATAATAATGAATAACCAAAATTTGAAATATGCACCAAAGTTCGCTCTTCGGAAAACTTTTTTATTATAAGAGCGTCCATCCTAGAGTTTTTTCAAAACGTGTCTTTTTTCTCAAATTTCCACAAAACAAATTTGAAAAATATTAAAAATATGTTTTTTTTATATTTGATTTTTAGTATTTATTTTCGATTTTTCTTTATGAAAAAAATTTTTTTCAGTGTACATTTTTTACAAAGCCTTTTTAGTTCTCTACAACTCCCCATATAAAGTTTTTCTCTAAATGTAATGGTTTTTGAACTACGATTTTTCAAGTAAAATGTTGGAAAAAAAACATACACCCATCTCAAAAGTTACTCTTGAATCCAAATAATCTTAACACCAGTGGATTTTTTTTTTCAACATACCCAAGACGTGTACCAAGTTTCATCAAAATCGAAGATAGTTGAGTTTGGTGACCGACCGATTTGGCGTGGAATCATTCAATAGAAATGAAGCACTTTGAAACCATATTTTCATAAAACATTTGTTTATATTTACAAAATTAGAACAAGTATATAAGAAGTCACTTACCACTAATAGGCAATTGAATGGGATTTTATTCACAACTAGTTTCGCTAAGATTTCTTTCATAAATTCTTTATCATATTGCATCTCGATTGTGACTATCTAGCGATTGCTATTGATGCTGCAAATGATTTCATTAAAAAATAGCAATCTATTCCTGTGGTTCGACTATTTACACGCGAATATCCCCAAGAACTGCAGCAGGTGTAGGATTGTTTGGAATCATTTTATTCTTGTTACTCAGCAGCTGCACTTAATTCTACAGTCCATGCTATAAACGCGCATACCTAAAATCCGATGGATTATGTACAGTACGATTCGGTTTTATACAGTAAACAGCTTCTTGATTAGCACCTGTTCGGAACACTAGAATACGACCAATCCGCATTACCTTCAACAATCATTTATCCAACTGATATGTTGCTAACATTTTTCCTTCTCTAACTGATTAGCTATCTCATGATGCATAACAAACTGCTGCCATTCTCATCTTTTGTTTATTAATTTAGCCTAACTTATGCTAGAAACTTTACACTATTCTTACTATCTAGACAGTACTGCAACATCTAAAACTGCATCACATTACATTTTTTAAACCGCGTCAACAAATATATCACTTTGAAAAAGAAAAAATGCACAACTCTAGTCGCGTTCTCACTTTATCTCAATCACGCGTAATGTTCTCAAAAACTGTACAAACCACTGTTTCGTCAATATTCCTAATGCCATTTTTCCTCGACTTTAGAGTTCTTTTAACTAATCGCTTTAACGCCTGAATCGGAGGCTGTACTCTTACTATTATGGCGCTGTTTTTGATTCGCTGCTGGTAGAGGTCTGGGATGATTCAGTCTTGGTTTCCGTCTTTAGTGATTTTGCGTTCGTTTCAACGGTGGCCGCATCGGAATGCAGATCACTCAGCTCCTTCACGGCCCTCAGAGTGATCTACACGTGGCAATGGAGCGAGTTTGATTTAATCAGTTCCTGATTCGCTAGTGATGATCATTTGTACACTCACCTCAAGACTAGGGTCCGCTCGGATGGCCGCTACCAGCACTTCAGCTTCCCTGGTGAAAAGAAACACCACTGGAATTTTAACGTCATCACGGCCATCACCGGACATTGCAAACATCTGCTGATTGTCGATTGACGTGTTCGGCGTGTTGTCGTACACGATGGCAGCTACCGAACCTATGGATTTCAGAACATTAGCTTAGCGTCAAATGCTAACTACCTTATAACGTACCGGCTGCCTGTACCCGGCGAGCTTTGTCCACAAAAGTACAATCACCGCGTTCTACGATGGCTATTCTGCCGTTAAGCTCTCTGCTATTTTTAAGGCCTGCAATAGGAAAGATGGCGTGGTTAGATGCTTGAATTAATTGTACGGAAATGAAAGGGAGGTCGAAGATGCGCACGCTGTACCCAACTGCACAAAGCTAACGAAGAATACGACGCATGTCAACGAACCGTGAAATGCATTCACTGCAAATCGTATACATACACACACAACAGGAAGCGAAGCAGCTTTCGAAGCGCTCTTATGCAGAAATATTTAAAAAGATCCAACCGGCCGCTGTTCCACCAGCCCAACCTGACAACAATATCTTTACTTCCCTGCCCATAGCTGATCATGCCTCAGATTTTAAAGATGCTGAGGAGTATTCTGTTGTTCAGACCACTGGTTTAAACTACTGACTTCCGTGACTTTCCGCCACGTCAGGGAACATCTAAAACCCCAGGTGTTCCAGTTTTTTGCCCAGAATGCCAACTACCAAGACATCCGGAATCTCGACCGTGTCAAGTCGAAGACTCTGCGAAAATGTCTCTTTCTGGGATTGTGGAATTCATCTTCACCATTTTCGAGGTCTCACTAACAACGAGAAACCTCATCAACATGATCTTTACATTTGCAGGGTTGTTACGAGAAGTCTGAAAATAAATCCGCGCCAAATCCGCGCGAGTTCAAAATCAAATCCGCGCCAAATCCGCGCGAGTTCAAAATCAAATCCGCGCCTTCAAATCCAATCCACACACGAATGTTCTATAACTTATCAAGCATCAAATATATAGGATAGGCTTCATCAGTAGGCGAACCTATTTCAAACAAATAACATGCATCACTCATTTTTGGCAGTATGCTACAAATAATAAAAGTAGATTTTTGATTAATTTCCTTCAGAAAAACCCAGCGCTTGGAATAGGGTCTCGGTGGAGCTAAAACCGTTCCCCACAATAAGATTGTCTGCGTTTTTGAGCCAATTAGATGCATTGTTCAAAACAGGAATGTAATTGAAAACTCCAGTTTGAAATAAAACCTGTAAAGAGGGAAACATAAGTCACGATGAGCTAAGTCAAATAAATTGACCGATAGCCAACTTAATAAAAATGTCCAGACAAAAACAACCAATGACCCAAGATGTGATCCACGCTGGCCAAGTCCACCCCTGAAGGAGCACAGGACGTTTGAGTGAGTGATGAAAGCACTCGAACACAACCGATATGTAAAGTATGTCAAAGAGAATGATCCATATTTTGTCAATGGTGTATCAAGATAGGTACGTATTTATTTAACATATACGTCATAACATTTAATAGTTCTCAATAGCCTTCATAGCTAATTTTTCCCTTTCTGATTGTTCCTTCTGCTGGATGTTATCTTTTTGTTTCAAAAGAACTTTCAGGAATGATGTGTCTGGATTATTGGATGTCATAGCTCTGATTTCTTTTTCCATCAAATTAAAAATATCTTCTTTAGCCTTCCCTTTCATTCCTACAACTTCTTCTTGCTTTTGAGCTGGTGCCTTGCTTCCTTCTTTGCTTTTTCCTTATTTTTTGTGCCTCCACTAATTCAAAATCTTTCTTTTGTTTCTGTTTGGATTCGTAAGATTGCCTCGCAAATTTCGCCTTCAAAATCAAGTCCTTTGAAACAACAAATCTAGTTATAGCATTCTCAAAAAAATGCATGCCACTCAAAATATGTTTACGATTATTGAACTGCTGTACACTGAGCCTAGTTCGGTTTTCCGGTAACACATGCTTAGATAGTGAAAATTTTCTTTCGACCTCTGCATTAGAATGAGATACGCAAGTTATAATGTTGAGCAATGTTCTCATTTCAGAGAAACTATCGTCCTGGAATAAAAAATCAAGTTCTTCCAAATCTGTTTCTGATTCAACCGTTTTAGTTGACAACTTGACACTTGCAAGTACTAGTTCTTCGTGAATTTTAGATTTGTCTAATTTAAAATCAATAACATCGACTAAGTGGACGATTTCTTTGATGGAATCCTTATTTATGATCCTTCCAACCTTGAAGTAGCTGACTAGTCTAACAAATTCATTCGGAACATCTTTGGAAAACAAATACGAGACGAAAGCGTTAGTGTGGTCTTTAAAATGCTTATTGAAATTAGATGTTTTAAGTTGATTTCCTGCAGCGTCAAGAATGGATTTGTAAATAATTACATCCGTATCCTTAAGAAAATGTTCTTCCATTAGCATTTTGTTGTTGATGGCTTCCGTTATCTGTTTTGGATTGTAAACTCTTGACATCATAGTGACCAAAAATGCGAGAATCCTATCATAAATATCGAAAAGAATAAACTCATTCGTTTCTGAGATACTTAAGCAACTTTTCCGTTTCTCCCGCTGATTCAATCACAAAAAGAACCTGCCCTTTGATATCTGGCAGCAGTAAAATTTTCAAAATTTCTTCTTCATAAAAGCTCCGTTTTGCCAGGCCTTGCAATTTCTTTTGCAAAGAAACTAAGTGGTTGTAGTTTGAAAGAACCACTTCTGCAGCTGGTCCGAAAGTTGCCCACCAGGTTTCAACATGCTTTTGGAAACGTTTAGGCTTGGTTATGCAGCTTTCTTTGAATTCTTCCCACTTCGACGGAACGACAAAGTAATAGTACAGATACTTTGCCAAATCAGAAACAACATATCTAAACTGTTTGATAGCAGCCCTAAAAAAATGAAGGTTATAATACATATCTAATAGCAAACAAATAATAAGATGCTTTCTTAGATTTTTAATAGTATTGAATTTAAGTCCCTGAGTCCATTTAGAATTCTTAGGTATTAAACTTCGTATTTTCAAGAAATAATTCTTCGGTTGGATATTAATCCTCATGGATTTATTCCTGGAAACTTATAGAATTATTCGTTCGAAATTCCTAGGCTGTCTCTTTTCATTTGCTTTGGAGTTCTCATCTTAATTATCATTAAATAATGATTCGAGTTTCTTGGAAATTCTTGGAATTTTACTTGCATTTTTTGTGTGTTGGCAACACAGCACTCAAATGCGGCAATTTTGACAGCCTGTTTTTTACATTACCCTGACACTGAAAATAAACACGCTCTGGTTTACTCATTTTGTTAATTCATTTAACTCATTCTGCAGGGAAAAAAAATCGTGCCCGGATCCGTGAACTGCAGTCATGAATTCGAGAACAAGCCAAAAATACACCGTGAACTGACTCCCGTAATCACGAGCTAAATCACGTATTTAGGTAAAAATCCTGAAAACGTGAACTAGTTCACGGTCCGTTTTCATTTTCGTGAACGCTTTTGTTTCTGTGTGGGTATATCAATATGATGTTGAACGAATCCGCGCCAAATCCGCGCCAGAACGAATTTTATGAACAAATCCGCGCCAAATCCGCGAAAATCGCGAAATCCGCGAAATTCGCGAAATCCGCGCTGCCGTAACAACCCTGCATTTGTAAAACCCCTTCTAAAGAAACTGTCTTAAAAATGGCCTCTACTTGATTCGATCATATCTTTTGGTGGATAATTTAACCAATGAGTTCGGGGATATCATCGAAGCACTACAATGGAATAGTAGAAGTATTCTAAAAAATTTGGACGCTTTTAGGTTTTTAGTTCACAAATCGCATTGTGACGTATTTGCTCTCTGTGAAACATGACTCTCTTCTGATAATGATTTCTCTTTCCACGATTTCAACATTATTCGGCAGGATCGAGGGGATCTGCTGTTGGGGATTAATAAGCTTCACTCCTTTTATAGAATTGAACAGGCCCTGAAGTAGTTGGATGCCAAGTAACTAGTCGAGGCAAAAGTTTTAGTATAGCCAGCATATACCGGCCGCCGAATACGGCAATATCCAGGGACCTTTCGACTATTTTCCTCGCAATGCCAAAGCCACGGTTGATCTTGGGAGATTTGAATTCTCGTGGTACAGCCTGGGGTTCACCACGGGGTACGACGACAACCGTTCTGCATTGATACTAGACTTCGTGGACTACTTCAACTTGACTATTTTGAATACTGGAGAAGGCGTGGCTCCACCTCAAAATCCTGGAAGCAAATTAGGCTTCTCAATCTGTTCGAATACATTATCATTGGATTGCACGTGGAAAGTGATTCAAGATCCCCGTGGCAGTGATCACCAATGGCTCGTATCAATCTCGCTTGATCGACATTGCGTACGACATCACGAAGTGCATCGACTGGGGTAAATACGGTGAAGCGATCATCGATGGCGAGCAATCGGTAGAAGTCCTTCCTCTGTTGGAAGAATATCCGTTTTTATCCGGGTTAATCCTCAAGTATGCGGATAACGCATAGCGAAGACCGGTACCAGGATCAACAATTGGCCGACGTCCGCCCACTCTGTGGTGGAATGACGAATGTACTGAGGTCTATCGTGAAAAATTCATCGCGTTTAAAGCATATCGGACGCGCAGTTCGCGAGATAACTACGAGCGAAACATTGCTCTTGAGCGTAAGTTTAAGAGCCCAGCCAAAACCAAGAAACGCAGATATTGGCGTCACTTCGTCGAAAGGCTATCACGTGTAACGTCGATGCGAACTCTTTGGACCGTCGGGAGAAGAATGCGAAATGCTTCGTCGGTGAATGAAGACAAGGAAAGCTCTTCCCAGTGGGAAGAGTTCGCCAAGAAAGTGTGCCCAGATTCGGTGTAATGGTTTTCCCCAAATCAATAAGTAAATCGATGAGCCAAAAGTCACAGTAACATTGTCATTTTATTCAAGCCGCCTTCTGTCATGAAAAGGACGCTTCTAGGCCTGTGTATTGTTCTTTTCTAATCTTACATGCTATCATTTTCTCTTGGCTTACATGCTATTCGTAGGCTACTCACGACCTTGTTGAAGCGTTGGGTCGCCACCACCATGCACACGAGTAACAGCGTTGCAGCGATATGCACGCCCGTTGGCGTCGAGCGGGGTCGAACGGCACTGATGAATCTCTCCCGGCCTTGGATCGACCTCCGCCAACTTCTGGCACCCCGAACGTTCGCCGTTTGTTCGTAGGAGCAGCGCTTCGGAGTACGTATCGTTACGCGGAATCCGGATGCTAAAGAAAGGGACCCTGCATGAAGAATGTGTGTGAATGCCAGGCTTGACGGTTTAATTTGGATCGACTTACGAGCTTGCCGATCCCTTCCGTGAGCAAAACCCTGAATTGTGGCTGACGTGTCCCAGTATCGAAAGGATATCTTCTCAATTACCTGATGCAGACGGAATTGTTTCTGCTCCCGTCGACGATGCTCGCGAATGTTCTAGAACGTAAAATTTGTCGCACGCTGTTGGTGATGCAAAAGTTAGCCGTGCTCATTAACGTAAGCAAATCGCATTCTTCACCTTTTTTTGCAAATCGGGTCGCTATCCAGGCCCGAGAGACATGTGCTGTTGACAAGTCGTCTGTAATCCTCTTGGTAAGCAGACGTGTGCGCGAGCAGAATCGGGTCCAAACCGATTGCACGGTATCCTCCGTACACCGATGCTATTGCCGGCGACTTGCGAAAGAGATCCCAGATCAAACACGTTTTTCTTTCGGCAATTATTATCCGGAACCGAAAACTCGTGCCAATGAGCGGAGCCGGACTTTCGTCGTTGCCAAAATATGGATTTGGCTGGGCCGAATCGAAATCCAATCGATCGCACCGATTCCACCGTACACTGTCGGACTCTTCCGTCCAATTTCCTCGCAGTCTTTTCACACTCGCGTTTCACCTTCTATGTGCGGTTTCGTCCAACGAGCAACACCGGTAACCAGAAGAAAAACTCACGGAGCTTTCGACCCGCTGCCAACGAATGACTCGTTCTCGCTTTGCCGTTCTAGTGGCAGAAACTAAATCATGAATCCCGATCGTGAGTGTGAGTGTGCAGTAGACGTTTGCGTTCGCTGATTCGTTTCGCAGGGTTGTCATGATGCTGAACGGACGGGGGTTTTCGCTTGTGCAGTGGCGGCGTGTAAAGTGACATCTACGTTTCACTTTGCGGAGTTTGATTTGTTTGTTTATGCATTAACTTTATTTCTGGCACAAATGACAATACTACGTTCCTAAACGCTACATCGGTTCTGGTGCAACGAATTGCTCGCGATACTCAAACCAGTCGTAACGAAATGAAATGATGCGCCCTTTTCTATGCTCAAGTTATCACTTGCTCTTCTTTCATGCAACAATTCAACAGAGCATTATGGTTCCTGATGAATGGAGGCAGGTTAGAGTTATAGCTATACAAAAACCCGGGAAATTCGCATCGGATTACAACTCGTATAGTCCAATTGCGATGTTGTCGTATATACGGAAGCTGCTAGAGAAGATGATTCTCCATCGGTTCGACAAATGGATTGAATCTGATGGCTTTCTATCTTATAAACAATTCGGTTTCCGCAGAGGCAAAGGAACGAGCGATTGTCTTGCGCCGCTTTCAACAGAAATACAGCTGACCTATGCTCAAATTGAGTAAATGGGTTCAGTTTTCATGGAGATTAAGAGGGCTTTTGATGCAGTTTGTGTACACGTCCTTTAAGACAAACTCCACGAGTGTGGCCTTTCACCATTATTAAACAACTATTTGTACAATTTGTTGTCTGAGAAACATATAAGCTTTTTGCATGGGTCTTCGACAACGAACAACCGCGTGATCCAGCACAGATACCGCTTCAACTCATGGGTAAAATAATAACTCAAAGTTTGCCTTATAAATACCTAGGGGTCTGGTTCAGTTCTAAATGCACCTGGGGAAAGCACATTGAGTATCTGCATCAGAAATGCCAGCAGCGAATAAACTTCATGCGTACTATCACCGGACCATGGTGGGGAGCCCACTAGGAAGATCTGATAAAGCTGTATCGTACAACGATTCTGTCGGTTCTCGAGTACGGTAGTTTCTGTTTTTAATCCACCGCGAAAACTCATATTCAGAAGCTGCAGCGAATCCAGTACCGTTGTCTTCGTATTGCGTTGGGCTTCATGAACTCAAGGAGTTCTTCCTTTATCAGATCGTTTTGTGGAGCTATCGTTCCGGTTCCTCATCCGATGTGAGGTGCTAGATCCATTGGTAATTGAAAAATTTGAAAAGCTAATCGAACGGAATCCTCAAACTAAGTTCATGACACTGTACTATTGGTACATGACTCAGGAGATGAGTCGAATGGCCATAATCGTGATTACTCCCAAGACTTCTTTAGTTCTACTCAGGGTTGCGGCTTATCATTTTTGACTCAGGCATATTCATTTGCCAATATCTCCTTTCAGAGGGTCGATTTGATAATATGATATGACTTGTAGTGCATAAGTTGACCTACAACTTTGTTTAACAGTACATTGCTCTAACTCCTATATCTTCGACATGAGAGCGTATATTCACAGTGATCTTCACGATGATAATCGCGTGATCTTCACCGCAAATTTCATCGCGAAGATCACTGCGAATATACGCTCTTATTCCTCAGATATAAGAGATAGAGCTATGTATTGTTAGACCAAGTTGTAGGTCTACTCAAGCACCATAAGTACATCATACATTATATTTTGAAATTGAGCTTCTGAGAAGAGCTATCGGCAAATGAATATGGATAAGTCAAAAATGATAAGCCGCAACCTTGGTTCTACTGTAGTTTTGATCTGACCATGAAGTAAGAAGCTCGTGGAATACCAGATCCACTCCGTTCGGAGTACATCCTATCAATTTTTGCATGTAAGTTTGGCCATATCAAATGTGACAGAAAGCCCTATCAAACAATTCCTACACCATCACCTTGGTTTGGGTCCCTTTTCAGTGCTCCATTCCGGGTAATGAGAAAGCGGACTCACTTTCCAAAGTGGGCGCTATGGCAGGCGATATTTGTGATCGACAAATCGTGTTCAACGAATTTTTTGCTATTTTCCGTCAACAGGCCTTGATCAGCTAGCAACAAAACTGAGATTCAGGGGATTTGGGCAGATGGTGACAATCCATTCTCTCACAGGTATCGAAAAAAAACGTGCTTCAGAGGGTTGGATATTAGTCGAGATTTTATTAAGGAAATGTGTCATCTAATGTCCAATCACTACTAGTTAGGCTCTCATTTCTATCGAATAGGGCTCTCAGACACCAATCAATGCGGCTGTGGTGCAGGTTATCAGGACATCAACCACGTTGTCTGGTATTGCCTCGATTTCGAAATTGCCAGATCTGATCTTTGTGCATCCCTAAAAAAATCGGCCCGAGGGAACCAGAGAAGGAAGATATCAGATATGTGCTGGGTAAGCTGGACTTGGACTATATGGGGCTAATTCACAAGTTCTTGAATCAAATAGATGTATGTGTTTGATCCTCTCTTAGCTGTCGTTTTAGCATGTCCACCTCGTCCCCTCCCCCGTAATACCGCTTCTGTTGTATCGTTAACGCAACGCAACATCTACGCCAGACCAAGAGCAGCAATATCGCATCACCAATCTGCTGTTGAAAGCTAACGTAATGATTCCTACTACCCCATTCCGCGAGGTTTTCGGCTTTCCAAAATTAACCGAGTTATTGTCGTTGTAAAAATGAAAAAGAAATCGGCTCCATTATACCAACGGCATTTGAGTCTCACAAATAAACAAGATAAAAAAATCCGTTCAAAACTGTGCGCGTTCAAAGAACGGCACCCCGCCGCGTCGAAAACGGACATCGTGCGGCACTTTGTGGACGCCGGATATGCCTGCTCCGGCATATACAACATCTATTAGACACTATTAGGCACTATCAGAGCATCGAAAGAAAGCCCGGTTCTCGACGGCCGACGATCCTGAGCGACAAGAAGCTCCAAAGGATGCTGAAGAGGAAAACCGAGGGAAAATTGGCTACATCGCTGCGTGCGCTTGACCGGGAGGTCGGTTCAACCGGCCAAACAGTGAAAAAGTACCTGTCGAACATGAACATACATGTCAGGAAGTGGAAATCGCGTCCACTGGTTTCGGAGCTGCAGGCAATTATGCAGCGGCAGCGGCTGAATAAGATGGTCAATACGATTTTCCCGGCGAATCGCGACGTGGCGGTGTTGATGGACGACGAGACCTATCTCACCCTGGATGGCAACGACAGGCAGGGCACTTCGTATTTTATTTCTCCCACGAAGGAAGTGAGCTCATTTCACACACCAAGTTCCCCAAGAAGGTGCTGCAGTGGCTGACATTCAGCGAGAAGGGGATGTCAAGGCCGCTCTTCTTTTGCTCTGCACTGGCCGTTAACGGGGAAATTTATAGTAAATGCCTGCCGGAAGTTGCGTCGTTCATCAAGAAATACCATAAGGGCAGAGACGCGGTCTTCTGACCGTATCTGGCGTCGGCCCACTTCTCGAAGCGATCGTTGGAGGAGATGAAGCGGCTGAACATCGATGTGGTACCCAAGTCACCCAACGTCCCCCAGCAACGTCCCATCGGGAATTTCTGAGCCAACCTGAAGCGTAAGATCTGCTCCAACAATTTTGTCGCAAAAACTGAGGAGGCTAAACAAAGGAGGCTGATACATAAAATGAAGAAAGAACTCAAAAACATGCCTACACGCATGTTTTCGTCCGCCATGGGGAATGTTTTTTTGCAAGTAAGCTTAAATAATTACCTTCCATGGGAAATTTATCAAAAGCAATTATATGTCTTAGCTTTTTTTTATCACCATTCGAAAAAAAGTCCATTTTTTAATGCAAACGTTATGTGGAAGCCAGGGAAATGATGGCGAGCCCGATTGCAAACTACTTCGAACCTCTAAAAGCAACCTAAGTCAACAATGGCACAAAATCAACGCAACACGAGTATCAGTAACAGCTGCGGTGAAAACAAATCCGGAAATAAAGCCGAACACTCAGCAAAAGAGAAGGCGATCAAACCCAACCGAAAGCAACCCACAACTGGGCAACTCAATCCCTGGATTCATCCACGACTCATGCTCATTTAAACGCGAAACAAGTAAACGAAATAGTATTTAACAACGTCTTCAAAAGTAGAAGAAAAGGATAGGTGGAACCGTATTATCGACGAAGCGAACAGGAAATTAGTATAGGAAAGAAAAACCAGAGAGCTTTACTTTGGAGATCATAGAAGAATTAAGCATGGATGACCTATTACTAAGCTAATTCTTGACTTTTATGGGGATGGAGTTGAGGGGATGGAGAGTAAAGTGTTTATTTTTCCAGGGGCGCCGACGATGACGCCAGTCATCCATAATTGCATATCACTAGCGCACTTCACGTTTGGCTAACATGGAAAAATTGATAAACTAAATCAGTGTCACGATCGCCATTCCTGGTTGGAACACGTAGATACTCACTTGTGCATACTTTCGAAGGACTCACGAACACCGCACGCTGTGAAATGGTCATGTCTCCCGTAAGTTCCGGTCCAAAGTGACTTGGACCTGCTTTGAGCACCTGCAGTTCTTCGCCATTACTTTGAAAAGACACCTCTTGGAGCTGCGTTTTTGGGATAGCATTCGACTTGGAAAGCTCGACCATTTCTTGCATGAAGATTAGTCCTCTCTCGGCGTCTTCGGGTGATTTGGCCTGTAAAATTAGCAAGTATTTATTCATAGATCTAACAACCAGTTTTCATTCGACTCACGTTGTAGAAACTGTGAAGCAGCTGAACCTTTCCCTCGCCTAGAGAAACCATCGTAATACCCATGTCATAAACTGTCCGTAGATGATCTGCATTGCTTGCTTGAAAGTCAGCCGCTCTAAGTCTTTTGGCACTCGATATACGTGGACATACTCCCGTAACCAGGTCTCTAAGGGGACGTCTAACCGTTTCAGGAAATAACTTATTCGGGCTTGGACAGGAGCGCATAAAATCCAGCATATTGCCTTCCTCATGTTCTTTAATATCTGAAAAGTCATAACATGTAAACGAAAACTTATAAATGAAGAAAGAAAGCCTATCGAACTTACTAAAAGTGTGATTCCCCAGTTGACCTAGCGTCAGTGGCAGTAGATGCGCCTCGGTGGTGAAAATGAAGTTTTCAATATTCAACAGCAAATCCGAGGGATCGGAGAACAACAGGTACAGATATTTGAATGTTTCCGACAGCACATACGAATCCATCCGGTCCTCGTGTTTACCCGTTCGAACGTCATTAACTGCAGCATATCCGCAGGGAACTTTGGCGTGTTTCTGGAGAGCTTTCAATGCTTTTTTACCAGCCTAAAATAATGAAATAGTGGTTGGTTTTGAATCTTCAAATCAATTAAGTAAATCTCCACCTGAAGGTAGTAATGATCCCCCGTAGCACGATATAGAAAATAGGTGGATTCAATAAACTCTGGCCGTAGATGATGTTGTCCCCAGTGCACCTGTTAAAGTGTTTAGAAGTTATTACATCTGTCAAGCAACCTCAATCTAAATCTATTTTACCTGAAAATCGTATGTAAATGCTTCAGGAATGAAAGTATGCATCTGCATGACTTGGTAGAGCATTTCATGAGTTTGCACCGCTGGCTTTAAGTCGCCGGACAGTACCTGCAGCCCCGGCCAAAATGCCAAGAGGGCATCCATGAAGTTTCTTGTTTTCGTATGGGGACGATGCATTTGCACATCCAACAACATCGGCCCTTGGCTGATATACTTCATGATGGCATTGTAATGACGATTGAAACGCGCCAAATATCGTTCGTCACCCAACAGAATGTATGACTTAAGGCAGTATTCATAGTAGGAATCAATGCCGGCACCAACACCCGACTCTCGTCGTATCCAGTCCCCAGAATGTACATTGAGTACAGTACCCATCAGATCCGAACTGCGATGGCGCATTTTCCACAGAGCATCCATCGATGCATGTGCCTTGGCTTCAAAAATCGGCTCTCCGCTAAGTCTGGACAGAGCGGCAAATTCCAGCAGTATCGTTCCAGCACACGCCGTACAGGTTTCTCTGGAATGACGCAACGCCTCCACTTTCATTCCATACTTCAAATTGACCTTTAAAAATATTGCAATTAGATGAAAATAATGAATGTTTAAATTATTAAGTATTACCCTTGCGTGTGGGATTCCGGTGGATGTGTTGAACGCCGGCAATAATCGATACCCTAGATCTTTTGCCATTTCTAGCAGTTCACCACGGTACCACGTCATAACATCGGCCTGCTTCTGGATATACTCAGCAAGAATGTGAGCCGACAGCAAGCCACTGCAGCGAAAGAGAAGTTAACAAATCGGTTATTGCAATTTGAAAATGAAAAATCAGCAAATCGAACACGAAACTTACCCGATCATCCTGATGTTGGTCTCAAAAACTGATACTACTATATCGTTGTCAAACTGTACATCCTTAATTACTAACTTAACAGCCCGTTCGAACTCCTCCAGGTCTCCCAGAATAACCAACGTGTCTAACGTGTCGACCAGAGTCATCGAAAAGCTGAAAATAGAATTTAATCACAATGAGATTGGTTTTTCAATGCGGCATAAGTAATGTTCTTCATCATTCTCTGTCACTTGGTCAACAGTTGTTTCCTTTTGTAAGGATCTGAACAGGCATGGTTTCATTAATTCATTCATTTTTACATTCATTATCTAATAGCGAATTCGTTTTTGATTCAGTTACAACCCGGATCTGGTATCAAGATTGGATCGCCTTGTTGTGTGTTAAACTTCGTTGCGTTTGCCTTTATTTGTAACTCGTATCGGTTTGTGATTGGCACTGACAATTTTTGCGGGTATCGCAGGTTGCAACTGGTTCCTACCTAGGTTCAAAAACGAATACGCTATAACTGTTTTCATTAGCAGAATTCCGTAATATCGACAAAGATTTATCAGCTAGCTGACCTAGCTGACAACACAGGCACAGAGGCTACCCATATAAGCCTCCAATTATATTGGATAGGCTAAAATGACCAGACGTCACGTTTCGCGGGACAGTCGCGCTTTTCTAAAAAATGTCCCGCGATTTGGTATTCATTAAACTATTCTTACGAAATAACAACGGTTGAACACACGGCACATACTTTTTATCGGTTCGTTCCACCCGTAATTTGTTCTGGAGTGTCGAGTGTACAGGAATGCGTGGGATCGAAGATTTCGGCGTCTAGTGCTGATGTCTAGAAGACCAAGTAGAGCTGAGCAATCAATGTGAAGAAGATCACCAACAAAGCAAGCTTTAGTGACGTCACGCCTCGCTTCCAGCAATGCAAGGTTCATAAGTTTACAGCGATCGGCAAAGCTAGATAAATTGACGGGGTCTCTCCAAGGAATTCGTCGTAATGCGAAGTAGACAAACTTCTTCTGAATAGCTTCTATCCGTAAGGTATTGTTTTGGTACTAGGGGGACCAAACCACTGCTGAATGTTCCAGAATTGGGCGCACTATAGAACAGTACAACGCCTTAAGACAGTACACATCACGGAATTTCTTAGCAAAACGGAACATAAAGCCCAACTGGGAGGAGGCTTTGGAAACAATGTACGAAACATGATCCTTAAATGACAGCTTGGAGTCTAACATTACTCCTAAGTCCTTTACTGTTGTCTCACGCTTCAGCTCGGTACCGAATAGCGAATAGGCATGCAGAAAAAGCGAGCGTTTACGGCCAAAAGAGATGACTGAGTCTTTGAATGTGGCCAAAGACATTCGATTTAAGTGGCACCAGGATCCGAATACTTCCAGTTGTTGCTGTAAGAATGTGGCATCTGTGGTCTTCATTATCACAAAGTAGAGCTTGAGGTCATCAGCGTACGACAGTTTGAAGCATGTCAAGCTGTGATTTACTTCGTTCATGTAGAGTAAAAATAGGAAAGGTCCGAGGTGGCTGCCTTGAGGGACACCGGATATGACAGGAAATGGTGTTGAGATGAAGTCACCGATCTTCACGGACGTGTTCCGATCAATCAAATACGAGCGCAGCCAGATCAACAACCCATTATCGATACCTATCCTAGCATACTTCGCCAGTGCAATCTCATAGTTGATTTTGAGCTGTCGAGAGATCAGTGTAGATAGCGTTTATTTGATGTCCTTTTTCCATCTCACGTATGAGAAATGACGTAAAGGTGACTAAATTAGTAGTAGTTGATCGTTTGGGCATGAAACCATGTTGTTCCAAGGAGATGGGAGATGCTGTGTGAATAGTTCCGAAACAGAGTATCGAGAACAGCCAACTCGAAAAGCTTAGAGGTAGCACTCAACACTGCAATTCCACGATAGTTTAAAACTGTTCGTTTGCATCCCTTTTTGTGAATAGAAAAAACAAACGAATCTTTCCAGCAGGACAGAAAAATGCCTGTCGTTAAGGAAATGTTTAAAAGCTTTGCTAAAGGCTTCGCGAGCGGTACAAGGCAACGTTTGAGCATAAACGAAGGCATGCCCTCAGGAGCGCAGCCTTTTGATGACTTCAGTAGCTTCCCTGCTGCAACCACCATGGCGGTAGTGACCGACATCTGTTGACTGGAAGTAGTGAGATGAGGTACGTTATTAGCAGCGGTGACAATCATCAGAGTTAAGTATTTTATCGGCGAATACACTGCTGAACTGTGAGCGAAAAAGATCTGCGATTCCCGGGATTGAGTCAGTTTTCAAAGTTCCGTTGGTCATATTCGACGGCAATCTAGATTCTTTCCTTTGCTCATTTACATATCGCCAGAAGTGCTTAGGGTTGGATTTGAGGTGTCGTTGAAGCTGGTCAACATGACCGTTTTACAAATGGTTGTTCAGTTCTTCGTACTCATTGTTTGCTCGAGCGTATACAGATCTAGTAAGATCCGTGATGTATTTGCAGTGCTTCCTGAGTGCGGAGCGTTTCATTTTTTGCAGCTGTCTTAGCTCCGCATTCGACCAAGCAGGTTTAGGAGGTACTTGGCAGCGTTTCTTTGGCACAAATTGTTCGATGGCAAACAGCGGGATATCAGACAAAGTCGAAGCCGCTAGATTTGCATCAAGATCGCTAAATATCTTATCCCAATAATTCCCAGCTAAGAAGACGTTCATTTAGTCAAAATTTGCTTTGCCAAAATCGTAAAATACGTTTTCAGTAATTTCACGAAAACATTCCTCTAGGCTGACCTTCATCGTTACCAATAAAGGGGAATGGTGTCTGCACACTTTCACGAGAAGTTCTGGAGCAAGAGTGACCATGTTTTTTCCATCTGTATCGATGATGGGTGTTCTTCGTAGCACAAAAATATATTTTATGAATCTCAACTATTTATTCTCGATTTTTAAACAAGAAAAATCTAATCATTTTTATTTTCACAAACCGACATGCAGTTTCACAAAGTGACATTTACTTTCAGTAACAGGGGGCTCCCGGCACTTAATTATCAGTCACAGTGGCTCCCATTATGACATAAATGTCAACTTATGTAAGCTAGAAATCAATGGTTGGTTTGTTGGTTTAGGTAGTCTGTTTTTTGTAGCGTGTTTCATGGTGAAATAGGATGATGTTGTCTTGCAATCAAAATGTTTTCATAATATTTTGAAATTGTTTTTTTCAATAGTTACGCTCGTCAAAATTGAAAAATAAATTAACTGCCGGTATATTATTATATTTGCTATCGAACAATGTTATAATCAACATACCCCAATAATACCCTATTGAAGCTGGTCGAATCGAAGAATGACAAAAAAAGGAAGCCTCGGGAATCGTTCATCCAAGGAATTTCAGGCATGTTGAAATTGCCGAGAATGATGATGTTGTCTCTCGCGCCCATTTGCGCAACAATCCAATCAAGTGAACTTAAAGACTGTATTCGATGAAATTTGGATACACGAAATTGTTCGTAACTTTTTAGCGTGTGGGTAAAAATTATTGAAATTTTAACTGAATGTATTTCATTGTGTTCTGTCAATTGTGTAATGAGTTTCGTGAAAATCGGTCGAGTGATTTCAGTGATGGCTTCGAATGAAGAAATAGTGCGCCAACAAATTTTGGGCACTCACTTCGAATACCCAAACGATTCTCATCGATGGATCGGAAAACAGCTCTGAATCGCACATTCAACCGTATCTCATGTGATCAAAACGTTCAAGGACCGTCAGACAACCAAGCGGAAAAATGGTAGTGGCAAAAAACGTGGCACATCAAATCCGGAGAAGGCCAGGATGGTATTGAACCAATTTAAGCGTTATCCCAACATTTCGATCAGGGACGTTGAAAAAGGCGAAAGTTTCAGTTTGTTTTGTGCAGAAAACAATGAAACGTTCTGGATTACATGTGTACAAGGTCCAGAAGGCACCGAACCGGAGCGATAAACAGGACTTGGTGGCCGAAACTCGTGCAAGAAAACTGTACAGGGAGTGGCTCACAAAACCGTTCTGCATTGTGATGGACGATGAAACCTACATTGAAGTCGACACCAAACAAATGTCAGGACAGGAACACTACATCGCCACCTCTAAGTTGGGAGAGTGTACGGAAGAAGAAACTTTTTTTTGGTAGAATTCGTGTTATTATGCGTTGATTTTAACCTTTTGCTTTTTTTGATAATCTGAATATTGTTCAATCAATTATTTCAATAATAGCATTATATTTCAACTCATGTTTCCGTAAACAGAGTACAAAATTGGAAAATAATGCAACTATTGAAATAAACAAATAAATATATACCAAAACATACTCAATTAAATTTTATTACAAACTACAAATTCTTATTGAAACTGTTTTTAACTCGAAAATACATTTTAGATTGAATACCAGTTTTATGCGCTGATACTGGGAAACTATCAAATGAGTCAATTTTTAGCATATCTACTATAGGTAAACATTTTGTTATTTCATGCACTCCTTTGTTGTACGCTTTTATGGGTTGATACACAGGCGTTTCTCACATGTATGCAGGCTCCAAAGCCAAGGGTTTAGTTCCTTTTCTTGCGTGAGCAGGACAAGGCAATTTTCCGCTTTTTGTCGCCCAAATGTGGAAGCCGGAAAGCTGTTGATCAAGTTGATGACGATCAATCTAACAGAGCTTAAAATGTTGACGATGGAACTATTGATTCAGAAGGTAGCAATTTTTCTAAGCAGCGCAGAAAAAAAACAACGAAAAATTCTAGACAAAATAGTCAAAAGGTCGAATGTAACATTTGTAAACAATGACTTCTAGCGTATTTTCCTGGTATCTGCTTGCTCCCACAAGCAAAATAGCATCATAAACAGATGCAGGGAGTTATTACCTTCCCATCGGTAGTAGATATAGATGTTAGCAACCTGGCATTTCAAGGAAATTTACATTTAAGGTCATTGTTTACAATTGTTACTTTCGACGATTTTGTCTAGAATTGTTGTTGAATGGCTGTGGCTGCCGGAAAGATTGTTTTAATATATCCAAGGATGACATAATTATAAACCGTCGCGAGCTTTGGAAGTTGAGTATTGCCGAAAGTGTGGATCGAGTTCCGGCCAAGAATCACACTCGTATAGTTTTTCACTTGATATGGCGAGTTGTGCGTGTTTGTCGGAATTTGTTTCTCAAGTAAACTTACGGGTGAGAAATTTTAAATGAATATTAAGTTCACTTCTACTGTATTTTTTTATTTACAGAAACATGATCCGGTTCCTTCATTTTAAAGAGGCTGAACCAAAGATGTGTGGAAAATATCAGGGAAGCATTGACTGTAGAGACAAATGGGACTGATATGCCGCTATTATTCATAAGTAACACACATGGTTTGGCGTTGTTTTACCATTTTCAATACAAAGTGGACATTTTCTTAAAGTTTTTCAAAAGTTCAATGTCGATTCACACCCCTTTGGCAAGATTAACTCATGATTAACAATGATGAAAATTCAAAGGGGATCATATACAGCTAATTGTCCCGTAAAAATACAGAAGCAACGGTTGAAAATGTCTCCAGGTGGTGAAGGACACCTGAGTCAGAGCCACACATACACAAAGTCACGTAAGCATCTAAAAATTAGATAGTTAGCGCAACACTTAAGAAAAACATTTTTCTTATATTTGCATATGAGAGAAACACTGGCTTTGACACTGCAAAAATATGCCAGCTAACCATCTTTAATTCAATACATAGACTAGCATAGACCATTATGATAAATATCCTGTAGCAAGCAATGAATACTCTGTACAGGTACCTACATAATTGGACTTGGAGAATATTAGGTATCTTGGAAACTTAAAAAAGCCGTATTTAATATTTTGAAAAAAAAAATCGTTGCACAGAGCTCGAGTTTATGTATAGAATTTCTATTCAAGGCCAAACGATGATGTCAAATCGTTGATTCATACGAATTGTTGAAACAGGCAACTGAAAAGGCGCAGTTAGGCTTTCTTAGCTCTGAAAACTAAATTTCAAAATATGTGTACCAGGGACATAAGCGTTATAAGAATAAAGTCACTTTGTTCTTGAACAATAGAGTTTCATTCATCATTTTGTTTACCAACACGTCCTTCTCAGTAACACTTGTGGAAGACTTCTCTACTGTTTTTTTATGCCGTCTCATTTTCTCTTATCAGAAATGAACACGTAGCAGTTATGCGACTCATAAATATCTTCGCCAAATAAAAATATTTTTTTCTGATTACTGCTGGTATGCGATTTAAGAGCTTGTTAATTATGTACTTACTTCCCTAGAACGTCGTCCAAATCTCCCCGCGAAGGCGTTACACCTCTGTATCTTCCAGTGCAACTCAACGGCATCAGCTCGTCTGCCGGATAGGCCTTCTCCATGTAGGCCTCGTATGCATGGTAAAACATTTCTCTGGCTTCTTCCCTAGAAATTAAACAAAGATGTTCGATCATCCCACTGATGGACACGTCCTCATTTGATGTGATCGTACTTGAGCTCATTTCGTTCTTTGTTGGACATGTTGTGCGTCGGAACGGAAGGAATGTGGTCCGCTGTTGCGGCGCAACTGGACAACACCACCGAAAGTGCCACATACTGGAGAAGGAAGCACCAGAATGCCCTCAATGTCCGCATTCTAATTTCACTATACGGCTATCTAGGCAGTGAAACACAACACAATACTCTCGCTCTATCTCCTCTCCTTCCTCTTCCGAATCAACTTTCTCGGAACTACGGACACAAAACGCTACCTCAAATGCAATCTTCTAGGATGCACGGTTGGAAGAGGAAGGATCTAATCCATCTAATAACAACACTATTTCCAAAAACCTTTCCACGACTTCATTTGAGGACATACAACTTTCGCGCACAGTGATATTTTTGTTGCTAGTTGTGTTCCGCTCGATGCAGCTCCCTGGAGCTGCGGAACAACCACAAACTTCTGATTTCCTTCTGTTTCGAACGGCGCACCATCAGGACGAACTTACATCCAATGCGAACCGAATTAAAATCATTTACACACGACGTTAGCAATGCGAAACTGTTCCGTTATTCTGATAATAAGGTGGAAAAGAGTGAAGGAAAACTTTTGTTCAGCCACCTATAGATTTTCCTTACAGCCTTCACCTCTTCCCTTTTCTTGCCTTTTTTGCTTTTCTTTCGGTGATGACAGAACGGTGCACAGCTGTCAACTAATAAAAAATAGTTGATGGATTAACCGCCTGGTGTCGCTAAATCGTGTGTGTCTTGGCTTAACAAAAACGTCCGGAGCACACTGAACAAAATCAACAGGTTATGGCTGCTACGCGAAAATTCAAAACACTTCCTCATTTTTTAATGCGATT
Organism: Aedes japonicus; assembly: GCA_034211315.2. Classification (NCBI taxonomy): domain Eukaryota; kingdom Metazoa; phylum Arthropoda; class Insecta; order Diptera; family Culicidae; genus Aedes; species Aedes japonicus. Next base: position 42,578 of record JASCZW010008587.1, read on the forward strand.
TAAGTTATGTTTCCAATACAGACGTGGAAAATGTTCACATTTAATGCAGAAATGTCACCAAACGATTGTAAACGGGTCATTTTCCACCAAAAACATATCCGTGACATTTACCACATCTAGTCGAATGAATCACATGTGAAATATCAGTTAAATTTAATGTAATTGTGAGCTACAATATGAATCTATGTGAGAATCCTGTACTCATCCTTCGTTAATTTAAGATAATGGAAAACTTCTTGTCGTGGAAACTCCGTTCCTAACTTATGAAATAGCACATATAATAGAAAGGGGTGCATTTTTTAGCGCTTATTGGTTGGTATAAGGAGAAGTAGTAGTTAAGATAATAATGACAATAAAATCCTGTCTGAATTGTGCTCTCATGCCGTTCGGTTCTATTTCTATTTGCTGAAGAAAGTGCTGTTGCTACCTAACTCTACAACAAATTTTAAACAGCACTTTTCAGTGCTAAATACTACCTACAATTTTTTGATTTTCTTTTATTCTTTTTCGATCCTTGTTGGGCCCTTCAGGTAACCCGGCTTGGATATGGCATTGGAAAATTCCTCTTCGGTCCTTCGGATTCTTATAGTTATGTGCTTGGATGTCGATTTGGAGCAATATATTCTGTCACTATGGCAGATAAAGTTAAACGCAGAGGGAATCTATTGATTCGCCTTAAAATCAAATTAATGTGAGTAATAAATTTGATATGCTCACAAATAATGAGAGTGATTCATCATCAAACCAGAATTTGAGTGAACTTTCTCGATTGAGAAAGGAAAAAGTTCCCCCTATTGTGGTGACAATTTCGGATTTCCATGCTTTTTGTTGAAGGTGTGAAATATTCCCTTCAAATTTCCAGACGAGGTAAATGCCGTTTGCTTGCAGAAACCTTGGACGGATTTAAACGACTTCTTGAGTATCTTATAGTACGTTCACACTACGGCCTATATTACGTGATATAGTGCGATTCATGATATAGCAGCTATATCATGTGCTATATTACGTGATATCCCATACATTTGATCTGTCAATCTATATTACGGGCAGTACTTGATATAGCTCATATCATCTCATTTACTTGATATAATTCTAAAAAAGCAGTGGTTGGCAACCCAGCTGCGATAGAGCTGGGTGATATCATTCAATTTCAAATGTCACTTTTCCTTTTGATTGCATCAAAACAAAACATAATTTTCCAGTTGGAACAATTCCACCGTCATGTTGTAAAGAAATTTGAAATCGTTTCGTTTATACATGTTCATTGAATGAAACTAACTGAACCGAAATCATTACTCGCCATCCATATTGCAGATTTTGCACCTAATTAGACCACTGACGGAAATATTTAGTCAGTTCAAAAAATGTTCACACCATTATCATCATACATTGATTAATTTTACAGGTACAATTTTTTGTTGCGGGTGCGTATTTCGAGGTGCTGTATCGAATGATCGGTTTGTTTTCTGGGTTTTCCCTTGGTAAATCAAATGTGAATTTTTTTAACTATCCTTTATTTTATCGAAACTCTAAAAATCAAACCAAATAGCAAACTTGAACCGAATTATTCCTCATCCATGTCGGTTTTGATTTTCATTGACTTATTGGCATCGAGGCAAGAATCAGGCAGATATTTCGCTGCTATGACGTTGCACTTAAAGGCCCAGCTACAATGAGGAGCGCAACGGCGCGTTGCGGCAGCTTTTGAAATCCATATATTTTATGTCAAAAACTGGCGCACCGCGCCGTTGCGCTCCCCATTGTAGCCCAGCCTTAATTCTCCCAAGGGAAATATGAGGAAATCAGGGGACGAAGCTTTTTGTAATTAAAAATGTGTTAAGTTCTGATCCCAATCCATCGCATTAGAACAAACTTGAAGAACAAATGGTTCTTCAAAAGGGAAGGTCCATTAATTATGTTACGTGGTAGGGGGAAGGGGGGTTTGGGAAAACGTGACGATCCATACAAAAAAAATTGAAGGTCCATACAAAAAACGTGTAGTGCAGGCTTATAAAAGTCACTTTTTGCGTGACGTAATTAATGGACGTTCCCAAACTGGATTTCATCAAAATCTGATCTTTCTGTCTAGAACATGGAATGAAGATCGGTTTACTTAGTTTTTTTCTGATTTCTTCATCATCATATTTGCAAACGTCAAACTATATCACGTCAGTGTAGTGTGAACACCTCCACTTGATATCGATATCAACTTGCTATACCACGTAATATAGTACGTAGTGTGAACGTATTATTACTCAGAAGAAACATAATTATATCACATACCACAACAAAGCTGAGCGTCTTTTCAAGGTGTGCCCAGTGGTGAATATGTGGAAGAAATAAAAAACGAGTTGATAAAATTACTTGGAACTAGCTCCAGTCCAAGTAATTAAAATGAAAACAAAATCCCGGCCTGGCGATTCTCGCAAAAGGATTTTTTCTTAGTTCACTTCCAAGTCAAGTGAAATTAATATGCTTAAGGCTTTAGAAAAAGCAAGCCTTTTGCTCCATATCAGAGTGAAGTTGGAACATTTCAAGAAGACTGGAGCAAATTTCCTAAGCCTCACCCAGTGCCGTAAGTGCCAGGGATGCGGTCACGGAACAAATCATTGCCAAATGGTTGGTAAATGCATGAATTGTGGTGATTCATCGCACACTAAGAACGACTGTCCTGTGAAGGAAGATCCTCAAAAATTTTGATGTTCGAATTGTGGTGAAAACCATAAATCAAATTTTTGGGAGTGCAAGACTCGCAAAGCAATTTGGTGGCGTTGCCATCATTGTCCAAAGGCGTATCAAACATCACATTCTTTCTTCATTTGAAATCAAAGTTTTTAAAACTCCAGGGGTTTCAGTTGAAACAAAATTTGGCCAATTTACTTTTATAGCTGCCTATTTGCCTTTGCAATGCACTGGCAAGCAAAACTACTGGCTCAAGGGTGACCTTCAGAAACTTGCCCGTCATAGGTCTAAATTCTTCGTTATTGGTGATTTCAATGCAAAACACCGCTCATGGAATAATTTATTTATTTATTTATTTAATCAACTCAGTTCATCGGACTTATTGTCTACATGACACAAACTTAAAACTAAAACAAACGAGCATTACAAATACGAGCCAAAAAATGAGCTGAAGATTCGCCAAATTCAAACAATTCTTCGACAGTCGTAAACGCTCGCATCATAGCTGTTAGAGGTTCGTTGTTTCCAAACGCTGTTCGATGGAATCGGGGTTGAAGAAGAGTACCACTCCGTAATGCTCTTGGAGGAACTCGGATGTTCAGTTGAGAGAGAAGCCTCGAGCAGTCGACCTCTCCATTCAAAAGTTTAGCAACAAAAACCGCTTGTTGATTTTTCCGTCGGAGTTCCAAAGTATGCAATTGCAGCAGATTGCAGCGATCTGAATACGGCGGGAGATTTTGCGGATCACGCCATGGTAGATTACGCAATGCCATCCGGATAAACCTGCGCTATATTGTTTCTATCCTCAAGCTCCAAGTCAATTGATAAGGAAGCCAGACCAAGGCGGCATTTTCTAGGATCGGTCGTACCAGTAAGCAGTAGAGAGCTTTCAGGCAGTACGGGTCAGTGAAGTCTCTTTGAGATTTTTGACACAAACCCTAGCTGGCGATTAGCCTTAGAAATCACAGCAGAGCGGTGGAGGTTAAACGATAATTTATGATCCAGTAAAACACCTAAATCGCTGAACTGGTCGGTTCTATGTAGAACGACGCCATTAATGGTATAGTCGAAAACAATCGGCTGCTTGATGCGGTAATACGACATTACCATACACTTTGGAATGCTGATCAAAAGTTTATTCCGACGGCACCAATCAGTGAATCGATCCAATAATGATTGAAGACGACAACAATCCTCGGCAGTCCGTACCACAAAAAACAGCTTTAGGTCATCAGCATACGCAAGCCTGCAGCCATCTCCTAGTAGAAGCAAGACGTCGTTGAAGTATAAAACAAACAGCAGCGGTCCAAGGTTGCTACCCTGTGGAACACCTGACGAGTTCGTAAAGAAACAGGAAGTGCTTGTATCAAGTTTTACTCGTCTGTTAAATACGAGCACAGCCATGATGTCAATCTTTCCGATGTGCCGAGTTTTGAAAGCTTCGCCAGCAGAATTTCATGGTTGATTGTATCAAACGCTGCTTTTAGATCAGTATAGACGACGTCTACTTGTGCCCCTTTCTCCAATTGATCAAAACAGGTCGTGGTAAAATCTAGGAGATTGGTGGTAACCGGTCGTCCAGGCATGAAACCATGTTGGTCGCCAGAGATGTAGCATTTGGTGCGCTCGAGAATGAAACCACTCACTATAATCTCAAACAATTTAGAGGCAGCTGACAGATTAGTGATTCCCCGGTAGTTTTTAACGTCGCGTTTGTCTCCTTTCTTGTGTACCGGGACCCTCAAAGACTCCTTCCAGACTGCGGGAAATTTCGATTCGGCAAAAGATTTGTTGAAGATCCTGCAGAGCGGCTCGACAAGAGCTCCATTGGTGCGACAGTATACTGAAGACGTAATACCATCTGGTCCAGGCGAGAATGTACATTTTATTTTCTTGATGGCATTATTTACCATCAAGGGCGTTATCTCAAAAATATCCACGTCTAAACGGTTCGGTGGAACGTCCAAAACAGCGGAGTTAAGTTCACTCAGGTTAATACTTTCCGCAGCAAACACTGACGAAAAATGAGTAGCAAAATTTCACATTTTTCCTTACTTATAGACGTCTCAACATCATTCAAAAACACGCTAGCTGGCATAGTAGTATTTTTCCTCTTTGAATTTACATAGCTCCAAAATCTCTTTGGGTTTCGTCTTAAGTGAGTTTGTACCCGTAAAACGTAAGATTTGTAGAGTGACGAGTTAAGTTTACGGTACTGATTACATGCCAAGTGAAAACTACGCTTATTTGATAGGGAACGGTATCGCCGGAGTTTACGCTGCGAAGCATTTCGTGTTCGTTTTAGTTTTCGTAACAAAGCAGAGCTCCATGGAGGAGAAACAGCGGGACGACGATAAGGAACATTCGTGTCTATCCAATCATTTAGTACAGCGCACAACATTTCAGCCATTTCATCAGCATTTAATCCAGCAAAAAGAACATCCCAGTCAATAGCAGAAAGAAAATCCCAAAGAGCATCGAAGTCAATTTTGTTGTAGTCTAACGCCAGCACAACATTGTCATTCACACCATGCGATGGTACATCGTCATCAACTAAAGATGGTACACAGACAACCAGTGGCGGGTGATGAAGGTTAATTGGTAAGAGTGGTGAGAAACAGAACACGAGATTTCAACAGGAAGATCCGTTGGGCTAAAGAACAAATCGAGAATGCGTCCTAGATGGTTGTGTACTAGATTTCTTTGATGCATGTTGAAGAAATCCATACCGTCGACCAATATCGTGCTAGCCCTCGATGAAGATATAGAGCTCACTGGTTGAATCTGGCCATCAGAAGAATTCCAGGTCACTCCAGGCTGATTATAGTCACCGCATACCAGCAGACAATCGTTGTCAGAGCATCTGTTAACAAGCTCATGGATCGACTCAATATGCCCGGCCAATATACTGAGATTCTTACTTTTGTTCGGAGGAACATAAATGGCACAATTCTCAAAGCATTGCCAATGGTAATATACTATTTGACCATTGTTCTGCAGGTTATTACACAACACAATACCCAAACAGTCCAACTTGCTTTTCTTCGGTGAGAAATCCCTCAACTATTGATTTGGTCCTAACTGGTTTATGTCAACTTTGTAGTTAATTGATTACCCATGCTGACTTTGGTTCTGATCATCTTCCAGTTACATTTGGAATATCTCAAGAATTCATTTCTTATTCCATCAGTTCTATTTTTCAACTACCATGGCTGATTGGGATCAATGTCGAACATTTATGGAATACAACTTTGATCCTAATGTTTCATTGCAAACAAGGAAGTGAAATTAATAATGCTCTTCAGAATCTCTGGCATTTTCAATGGTTAGTGCAAGAGATGCTTCAGTGCCTAAATGCGAGGTTAAATTCGATTCAGTTATAATTGATGACGATCTTCAGCTCTTGATTCGTTTGAAAAATGTACGTGAGGCGTCAATATCGGCAGAACACGTGATCCGTTATGAAAGTCATATGGCGAGATTTACAAAAGCAAATTAAAAAACGCTTCTCTACCCTGAGGAACAAACATTTTGAAAATAATGTGTCAACATTAGATCCGAGTTCCAAACCTTTCTGGAAACTCTCTAAAATCTTGAAAAAACACTCAAAGCCTATACCAGCACTTAGGAAGGTGATAAAATTTTGCTCTACAAATGCGGAAAAAAGCTCAAAAACTTGTTAAGCAGGTTAAGCAGTCCTGTTAAGGAATCGGTTTCAGGAGTATCTGAATATTTTCTCTCGAAGAAAATATTTTTGATTATTCTTGGGGAACCGATTTGACGAAGTGAGAACTATAACTAAAAAATTCAAAATATGAAGGCAC
>JASCZW010008588.1:0-49072 GCA_034211315.2 Aedes japonicus
GTAATTGACAAAAACGTGGAACTTTCCAGCGTTTTTTTATTGTTTCAGACATAGGGTTTGAACCTGAATATTTGGAAAGTGCCGATTCTAAATCTGTGGTTGATCTCACTAGAGCTACGCTGACTCGTGAGAACGAACTCACGACAGAGCTTTGATTTTTATTTTGGGATAGATAAATTATTTCCGCCCATACCAGCAGAAACACCATCATGCATGAGTGCGGTATAAAGAGAAGCAGCGATTGGCTGGTCATCACGAAGTTCATTTCGTGCATTGTACAAAAAGGTGTAATGATAGCATTTCACCAGATAAAAGCATTATGAATGTTTCATACAATATACGAGACATTTGTTCTATGTACAAAATCCATGTTTACGAAGCGACGTGGAAGCTACTCTACGAGAAAATAAATTTTCAGTGTACTTTTCGCCAAGTTGTTTTGATTTTTGTAAGTACCGCCTTTTACTTTACGCCATGTTTATGTTTTGATTTAAAATTACGCCTTTCACTTCTGTCAACGATCAATGTGGCGTAAATCGCAGAGTGAATTGTCTTGATTACGAAATAACTGTACGCCCTTTTGCAAAACAAAACGGAAACATTTAATATATTAAATTATGGCACAATCAGGACAAAAAAGGTCAAAACTCATGAGGATTAAGGATGTAATAATTATGCATTGCATTGAAAAAAACATTTTGTTTATATTTCTGCATGTATGCCCAAATCGCAAATTGCTCCGGATTTGTTCATTATCGCTTGTGCCAGTTGTCAATATCAACAATCAATTTCAATATTTGTTTCTTATGATGTAAAACATGATATATATTCATCAAGCCCCGATCGATGGATTATAATTACTAGAAGTTTACATTATGATAGTACTAGGTCAGTCAAAAAGTTTTGAAAACTACATCTATGGATAGTAAAAAAAACCAAAATTTCTACACCATTTCAATATTTCAACTTTCATAATACCGTACTCCAAATTTCATTTCTAACTGTCAATTCATTCTTCTTCGTTTACAAGCCATGTGAAGTTGACGTGTCAGCGTAATTTTAACAATGGAAAAAATCCGATTATCGTTCAGTGATTAAATTCTTTGTTTTGGAAGGTTTATCGGCTACTGCGATCCATGCTAAGATTGTGGATGTTATTAAGGAGTATTCTAAAAATTAAATTGAAAATTCTAACACATGGAGTGAATACAAGGGGTGGATCGCTAAGCACAATTTTCTCCTGTGCTATTTTCTTTGAGTGTGTTAACAAGCGTTTCAATGTCCTGGGAGTTCCCGTAATGTGCCGAAGGTGCCGATGTCGATGACAGCCCAAATTGTGATTTTCTGCTGAGCCTGGCAACTAGGCAATGCATATTGGCAAGGTTGCTGGTTTCATATTTCTACAAGCTCAACTGTCAAAAGTGTGCCTCAGTGTGCCACAAATATGGATTGAAAATCGAAGTGCCGCTGTAAGGAAACATATTCGTCTAGTGTGTACGACATCGTGGCTGGCACACTGTTCTCAGCGACTGACCCTTGAGTGAATAGTAAATCTATTCTAATGAAAATATGCATTTATATTTATCTGATATATGAACAACGAGATTCATGGTCGGAGACTTTTTGCCATGGATTGGTTTGGCCAATTAATTTTAACTTCCAGTAGTGCGTCGTTAGCAGACGTTTCGTTTAGCTGAAGATAAGTGTGAATGCATGCATTTCATTTAAACGATATTAGATAATGCTGATTTGTTGTTTGGCAGCCGAAAAGCAAGAGTCGAAACGGAGAGGGTCACGTCCTGCAAAACGCCCCAACGTGATTTATGTTTCGCTCATCAGAAGCTGTTCCAGGACTACTTTAACGACATGCCAACCTACGACGAGAAGCGCACTTTCTGCAACAACTAGAATCATCTGATGACTTTTTCCATCTTAGTTAGAAAATGCACTGCAGCCTTGCGGATGTTGGCGTACGGTTCCTCAGCCCAGTTCTTTCAACGAAAATGTGAGGATTGGGGAGTCAACCTAGCCTGCTGATCTATAAGGATTTTTCCTGAAGACTTACGACCCGCAGTATTTGCGTCTCCCAACACCGGAAGAACTGAAGAAACTGATAAACGAAAAGGCTACCCAAAAGTTCGAAAAATATCGCATAAATTCAGTGAACTTACCATAAACTCAGGAACTTATCAGAAGTTCAGGACACTTCTTAAAAAATCAGGAATCTTTCAAGAAGTTTTGCCATTTTCCCTAATGTTAAAGGAACATCCCAGAGAATCTGGAAACTTTCCGCCAGACCAAGTAACTTCTCAAAAGTTAAGGGTTCTTCCCAGAAGGTCAGGCAACTTTCCTGAAATTCAGGGTACTTATCAGAAATTCAGGGATTTTTCCATAAATTCAGAGAATATCACATGAGTTCGGGATACTCCCCAAGGTTAAAGTATCGTCCCAAGCGTTCAGGCAACTCATCCAGAAATTCATTTAATTCCCAAAAGTTACTTAGAATTTTTGGGAGTATTTCTCATAAGTTCATCATGTTCAGCAAACTTCCCAATAATTAAGGGAACTTTCTAGAAGATTAGGGAATATAGAGAATTCGTGAAGTTTTTCATAAGTTTCTGGGTCTTCCTAGAGATTCAGAAAACTTCTCAGAAGTTCATGAAACTTCCCAACAGTATGAGGAAATTCTCAAAAGTTCAGGAAATTTGTAGGAGCTCAAGGAACTACCTTGATGTTCAGGATACTTCCCAGAAACTTAGAAAACTTCCATAAAAATCAGGGAGCTTCCAAAAAATTAGAAAACTTTTCAGAAGCTCATCAAACATCTCAGACGTTCGAAGAACGTCTCAACAATTCGAGAAGTTCAGGAAACTTAAAAAAAACACAAAGAACTTCCCAGATGCTCAGGATACTTCCCAAAAATTTAGGAAATGTCCTGGTCAGAAGTCCTAGGATCTTCCAAGATTTTTAGAGAACTTCCTCAAAGATTGGGAATTCTTCAGTATTTCAGAAAACGTCCCAGAAATTCAGGAAACTTCTAAGGAGTTATTGAGCATACTTAAAAGTTTGGGAAACATTCCAAGGATTTTTACCTTAGTTTAAGGAGCTTCCTAGAAGTTCGGCTAATTTTCAGAAACTCGGAAACTTTCTTATAGTTCAGGGAATATCCCAGAAGCTCAGGGTGCTTAAGTTTAAAGACGAACTTATACGGCTTACTACTCGATAATTTTTCCTGCCGAATCAAAACAAGAATCAAAACCTCAGCTACTCTTTCAATGTTCAATCAATTTCGTAGAATTTCCACGGTATCACAATCTTAGAATTTCTTAAAAGTTTTTGTGCGGTTTAACAACATCTTGGAAGTGCAATTTATTTCACAGAAATCACACCAACTTATTAAACGTTTTGCAAATCGACCAATTTCCCAGTTTTTTTTTTTAATTTCACGTAAATTTTTCAAATTTTTGGAACCAGTAATATTTTCTGGGAAGCTAAATCTGCTTCTTAAAATTCCGGTAATTTTGAAAAAGCTGTGTCTATTCCATGGATGATAAGCAAACTTTTGGAAGTTCAAAAAGTTTCAGAACCGTTGAGAAGTTTTTGGCAATTCAATGAACTTCTCTGAATTTCCACTACTTGTCTTCGCAGTATATCAGAAACTATTTTTAAAGAGTTCGTTCAGTTTTTAAAAGCTAATAAAAGTTCTCACCAATTTTTGTAACTACGGAGAAGTGCATAGGATTGTCAAAAGGCTGTATAATGCAATTATAATGCAATTGAATAACATAGTACTAAAAAACTGGAAACGTTTGGAACTTTTCCTCCGAGAAATACGAATTGAATCTATCTTCAAGATATCATTGGTTTTTCGCAGAAAGCTGAACATCCTGATCCCCAGACTTCTCTATCATTTATCTGTATGAGCTATTTGCTAGTGCTAATCACGGATCATTTCATCAATAAACCAAATGTTTAGATAGAAAACTTCGTTACTTTTCGTTTCCGAGCAATCAAAGTACTATTCGAAATAGGAACTTGCCACCAAATTAGTCGGTAAATCCACAACAGTTACCATTCCGAGAGCCTCCTCATTTTGAACTAGTCAGTGTTTTCCGGAAAATGCAGTGGCTGTAAAGAACCAAGAGAACCATTCGTCATTCAGGAATGAAACGAAGAGGTAATTCGCAATCACTGGGAGCAACTTAAGTTAATTATCAGCATCCGAGGCAAGCAACACCACTACCTCTGCTCATATTTATACCTAAAAATATACTCAATAAAGTTGAGTTAGTAAAAGCTATAAAACATCATTTACAACAGCAGCGAAGTTTTTGTGTTTGGTCTAAAAAAAAATAAATCCCATCCACGATTTGGACCACCGCTGAAGATGCCCTTACTGCGGATCGGATTGGCAATAATCACTTCGCACCATCTCTACGGTATTGAGCTCGTCCGTAGAACGAAAAGTTCCATAATACAGATAATCAGACCCGTCTACTACTGGATGGTCCGGTTTGCCGGCAGACACCCCGGCAATAGTAGGACTCGTTGTAGAAGAAGTATTGACCAACCGATTACTCCGTGCGACAGTTGTGACTGTTGCAGCAGGAGTGTATAGTGAAAATTTCCAGATAGCGCCTTTGCCATCAAATCGGCTAATGAAGACTATCGTATTTGACTAGCTGTCTTCGACTTGCTTTTTGCCATAGAGTTTGATTGCTTAACTTATTGATTCGAAAGGTGTGTTAGAACAAATGGGTAAATTGAACTGACGTAGCGTTGAATGAAGTTAATACCGGAACCGAAATGTACTACGATCAAAGAAGTTCTACCGACTAAAGACTGACTAAAAGTAAATTGGTACGCTCCTCGCGCGCGTCTGTCACGCCTCTAGTGTTGAGAATCAAAAATCTTTCACAGTGGTTTGTTTACACTTGTATAGAGAACAACTGGTGCAAGTTTGATCAAAATAGTCGATCGCGTTCAGAAATAACGTCAAATGGAACTCGAAAGAAGTACAAAATGTTGTGCGGAAACACCTAGAAAATCCGGAGTGGTCTGGTTCCAAGCTGGCTAAAGTGTTGATAACGAGTTTGCTGCTGACCCAGGAGATGCCGATAAAGGGTGTCCACGATGAAATTGCCACACACAAAATTGATTCGCAAAATTCGAGTTTTCATCCGATTGCCATCAAATTTTCAGGGATTGAGAAATAACTATTAAACTTCATTTTACCATTTTACTCGCATTTTATTTACAGTCCATACGCAAATGCCCGCACCTTGGCCTTAACCCCGGCCATAAGATTCTGCACAACCTGTGAATCAACCGTTTTTTGCATGTAAACCCATACTTTCTTCAGTTCCTCGACTGTCTTCACTACCTCAGGTCGTTTAAGAAGGTGCTGCTTCATAATCGCCCAGTACTTCTCGATGGGGCGGAGCTCCGGAGTGTTGGGAGGGTTGAACATTTTCGGCACGAAATTGACCTTATTGTCCGCATACCACTTCAGCACGTCCTTGGAGTAGTGGCATGAGGCCAAATCCGGCCAGAAGATTGTTGGGACGTTGTGGGCCTTCAGGAGAGGAAGCAGCCGCTTCTGGAGGCACTCTTTTATGTACACCTGTCCGTTCATCGTGTCCTGGGTACTCACGAAAGGTGCACTCCGCTTCCCGCACGTGCAGATGAGCTTGCCAAACCAGGAATTTCTTCGCAAATTTGGACATCTTCTGAGTGCGGACATGCTCCGGAACGCTGAACTTATCCTTGGCCGTGAAAAACAGGTTGCCGGGGATCTGTTTGAAGTCGGCCTTCACATATGTTTCGTCGTCCATGATGCAGCATTCAACTTTCGTCAGCATGTTGAGGTACAACTTCCTGGCACGGGTTTTGGCGGACTTGTTCTGCTTCTCGTCGCGATTAGGGGCCTTTTGTTCCTTGAACGTTCGAAGCCCAGCCTTAGTTTTGGCCTTCTGGACAAAACTTCGGCTTAAGTGCAGCTTCTTAGCCACATCCCGAACGAAGGCGTTCGGATTTCGGTTGAAGGCCCCAACTACGCGGTTGTGATTTTTGGTGTTGTACGGAATACTTTTTCCCTTCACTTCTGGGCTTCCGATCGGTGGTCAACCGTTGCTCGAGACCGCTTAATCACTCGCGACACCGTGGAATTCGCGATTCCCAACGTTTTAGCGATGGAACGATGCGAGAGATCCTTGTTCTCGTGATGAATGCGCAAGATTTTATCACGCACGAGCTGTTCTTTCGACTCCATTTCCGCGAGTTTTGATCACGGGACTTTAAAACTTGCAGAATGTAAATAATGCACTATGAACTAAATCCACCCAAATTTTCATTAAATTCTACCCAACGGTTAAAAAGTTAGATCAATTTCATAGTGTGGCAATTTCATCGTGGACACCCTTTAGAGATGGCTGAAGTGGTAGGATGCGATTTGGCAACAGTTTAGCGCATGGAAAAATATCTACACGATGGTCCTAAGCAGCGGTAGTCCGAAAGAAGGTCCGCGTTTGCCCGTACGTCAGACGTGGTCAAATCGGCCCATGCAAAGATTGTTCGCAACCTGGTCGTTCGCTGAAAATGCTCGCTTGGTTTAAGAAGGAAAAAATGATAAACCTGTTCTCCGACGGAAAGACCGAATCATATCACTAAAGAAACTTAGGGATGTTCCAGAGAAAGTGAAGTGTAATTTCCAAATCAAACATCCTGCAGGTTTCATGACGTTTGGCTTGGTGGCGTCCAACGGTTTGAAAATACCGTCTATTTTCATTGATTCATTTTAACACCAGAATCGATCCCGACTGTAAATCAGTATTTTGAACGCCAAAGTGCTTCCTTGGCTGAAGGCCAACCTTTCTACGTTGTCCTGGACGGAACAGGATGGAGCGCAATGTCTCACTTCAAATCGGACATAACGGTTAATGATGGAAAACATGAGGGTTGGCCAAATGATTTGTGAGCTAGCAGTCCGGACCGTAACCCGTTCGATTTGGGCGTATGTTGAAGCACAAGTCTGCAAAACACTTAGTGTGAAGACCATGAAGTCATTCCCAAGCAACCAATGCTTCAATTTTCACTTGAGATGAGAAATCATAAGTTCACATTAAGTTAAAATTAGGTTCCATGGAACTTTTTGCTGTGTAAAAAGGTTTTACTTTAAAGTGTGATTTACATTAAAAGCAACTTAGAAGTTCAAGAAAAGTTTCTTGTTACTATTCAACTTAATCGTAAATTTCATGTGTTCTTAGTAGAGAATTTACTTTGAACTTCAAGAAATCACTATCAGAAAGTTCAATTCAAGTACTAACCGTACATTTAATCAGCGTTGAAGTTCACAATACATCTATGTTGAACTCCTTTCCTACTTTTTGAAGTACACGTTAAGATCTGAGTAACACTCTCAAAAATGTCAAAAAGATTTACTAGAAATTAGAAGAAAAAATAGTATTTTCCATTCAATTCCAACTACCTTTGCTTATCTTGACAGATACGCGTATTTCGTCTACAATGTGCAGACTTCTTTAGTGTCTCGTACTAATAACTTGGCTTGCGAGTGTACGAGACAGTTTTCAAACTTGTATCTTTCAATTTCAAAGCCTGCCGTTGCCCTATACGGAACTGTCAATACACTTTATCTTCATGTCTATTCGTTCTAGCACTAAAATTACTGTCCACTCCTAGCGCTTCGCATGGAGATGAGAAATTATCGGCTTCTGCAAACTTCATCAAAGATCGTTACTTCCGCGCTGGGGAGAATACTAAAAATAACAATCAAAAGTGAAGAAGGTATGGTTAATTACTTAAAAAGTAAACCGAATAGAATTTTCATCATTATCCTTCGATTTACTGGTTAAGCCAAAAATCAACCTGCTATCAGAACCTTTTGTTTGCTTGGGTTGATAAAGATAGAGGACACATCGAGTTAATTCGTTCGATAGGATGTCATAATGATAAGTGTTTATATTATTGCTTAAATAACTAGAAAAGGAGAAGAAAGATTAGTAATTTCCATTTAACTCTAACTACCTTAATTACTAATCTTGACAGATAAGCGTATTTCGTCTACAATGTGCTGACTTCTTCAGTGTCGTGTACTTATAATCAGACTGAAAAAGAAATCTTTGCGCCTGCCGTATATATACTATTTTCCAAATACGAAAACTTTTACCTACAGCTAATATATTTTTACTGAACCTATCTAACTCGTTTTTTTTCCGTATACCTAACCTAATCGTTGTCAAGATAAGCAATAAAGATAGTTGGAATTAAATGAAAAATACTAATCTTTCATATCATATCTAGCTACAGGTACAGGTGCTTAAATTTGTTGAAAATGGGATTTTAAAGAAATATCATAATTTTTTTGCATTTTTTCCTGCCACGCCCTGTACTCCTGACCACCCTGTGTCTATCACTTGTTCAGGTTTAGAAACACAATCAGAGCAGTTAACCGGCCTTCTGAATTAAACAATTCACCATCCACAGTAGATAGCTGCTCTGATAATCCAATTGCCATGACCACCATCAGTGCAGTAAAATCGTGCATTGAGTGGTACCAATTTTCCACTCAAATGGAAAGTAGTCGATCGATAAATTTTCACGTCTGGCAAATTAGTTCAGCCCGGTGACCTTTTGCAATCGGAACAGGAATCGAGCATTCCTACAGATTCCACCATCAAACATCAATAAAGGTATCATAGAGGAAGGCTGCCCTTGTTTTGAATAACACATGTGGTTCGTGAGGTTTTGATTACAGACGGCGTGCTACTTTTGGTAGGATTAGTACTTCTTCCAAATGGCTAGGTTATTGTGCAGGAATGCAATGTTTGCTGCTGGTTCCGCACACTCTACGAATAAGTCGTGTTAGTTTCTTGATTTGAAATTTACTTTTACAGGGTGTCTCACAATAGGTGTCACTAAAACAAAATTAGATTACAGCAAATCAAATCAACCAAATCATAGCATTTATTTTCATTTGTAAGATACATGTTATAGAAATGAACCATATTCATTCAATTCGAATCTCTCGTCCTTTTTCTTGATAACTTTGCGCAAACGCTTTGTGAACCGCATCGCAGCTGCCACGCACGATTTCCTGAGAATTTTGGATCCAAATATCAACCAAATGTTTCTTGAATCGATCTTAAGTAAGCCCTTTCGTAGGGCCTATAGTGTTATGTAAGCTACATAACCCCAAACAAAGTAGTCAAGTTGGTTGAGATGCGGTGAAGATGCAGGCCATTCGCTTCGCTTGAGATGAAATTGGGCAAATTTTCTGCGCACAACGCTTGTGTTTTATTTGCCTTGTGAGCATGAGCTGAGTCCTGTTGGAAACAATATGGTGTATACCCATACAGTGTTGAAGCATGAGGAAGCAGATGGTTCTTCAAAACCCACTCGATGTAATATTCAATGTTGATGTTTACGTTAGGTTCTATGAAAAGAAGAAATGGTATACGTATTTTTACGTTATTTCGTGAGAAGAGGGAATTTTCGTTAAGCAGCCCCATACCGTGATTTTCGATACATTCTGATAGCGTTCTACAGCTAGTTTATCTCTTGGAATATTGGCAAGACTTTTAAACACGATCATTTTGTTGATTATGACTGTCCTGAAGGAGGAAGAGCTTTTCATCCGAAAATAAAATCCGGCAGTCACCAAGACGAACGAAAAGATTTCTGCTGCTCTGGATCCTGGTTTGCTTTTGACGCTCCGTCATCCCGTGAACCCGTTGTTTCTTGTACGGCTTGCATTCCAGATCATGTCTGATGAGCCTGTTCATTAAGGCAGGGGACATTTGAAATTGTTCACTCAATTTACGGCCAGATACGACCGGGTTTCGTCTTATTCGCTTCCTCACACATTTGATCTTTTCCTTTGTTCTGACAGTTCGTCTGGCACCTCCTTTGTGTTGAATGTGGACATTTCCAGTTCCCTTGAACCGTTTCAAGGTACAAAAAACAAAACGCTTACTCATACCGAACTGGTTAAGGCTATTGAATATCTGACGCGGTCTAAGATTTTGCAAATGTAATTTTAAAACTTGCTCCAGTATGGCTTCCATGGTAGCAGAGCGATTCCACGAACAAGTGGGACATTTTTCCAGTTTTTATTTTTTGTATTTCTTGATTTGCATGAAACCTTGCATACAAGTTTTTGGGGAAGAAAAACGCCGTTTTGCATACTTGGTTCACCATTTTGAATCTAGCCTTACTTATGAGAAGGTCCTATGAAAAATGCACATGATATCTTCAAAAAATTGTATCTCGGAAACGGTTTGTCCGATTGATTTGGTGTCTTGGGCGAAGTTTAAGACAATTGTTGGTGCTATATGGAGAAAATATGCACGGTAAAAAAAGTTTGGTTTTTGTGTTTTGAACTAAAATATAGATTTTCCCTTAAAAGTTACATGTCAATAATTTTTTAATTATTCTAATGCTATAGCTGACTGAAAATGCTATCTAGTTCACAGTAGGTTGTTCTGGAGAAAAATAGGTAACAATGAAAAAAAATTTTTTTAAAAAAATTACAATTTTCAAAAAAGCTATTAAGAAAAGTCAAAAAAGTTTGTCATTCTAATTTTATGAAAGTACATTAAATTTGCAAGCAAAAAGTACTTGGGTAACATTTTTCTAAGATAAACCGTTTAGAAGATATTACTGATTTAATATTGATTTTTTTGATAACTTAATAAGTTTTGGCCCTTTTCGGATGTATTCCGTGTTTTTCTAGTTTCAAAAGTATTTTTTTCGGAAAGATTGGAAAATTTTGAGTTAAAATGACACTGACAACTTAAAGATTTGATTGAAATTCTCTGCCTTAAAAGTATTTTGAAAAACAAGTTACAAAATCCAACTATCAGGAAAAATGATTTCTTCCAGTTATTTTTGGTGTATTGTGTTGAAAATGTGCATTCAACTCTTGCATATCGCCTAACAGTTTAATCCATTTATACTGTGCATACTTTCTCCAGTCGTTGTTTCGTGCCCGCCAGCAGCTTCACCGTCAGACTTCTCAAAGATTGGCTCTGGATCAGGATCAGGATTCGGTTCACCTCGTTGTTCTGGTTCTTCTTCAAGTGTTTCCGGGCGGTCAGACACTAGGTGGTCATTCATATACACTTCCATCCGATGTTTCGATGGTGGTTCTTCCCCGACGACGTCCCGAGCGTGATGACCTTCCGTCGGACAGGATCCCACACGCGGTACCCGTTGATACCGTAGCTGACCAAGCAGCACACTTGACTCTTCGCGTCAAGCTTCGTCCGCTTCTGCTTCGGAACGTGGCAAAATGCCTAGCTTCAAAGACACGCAGCCGGGACACATTTGGCTTGTGCCCGAACCACATATCGTACAGCCGACCCTTCCGACTCGCAGTGCACACCACTTCGCAGTGCATCTTGCCAAACGTCACTTCCATTCCACGCTCAGCGACTCACTTCACGGAGAACAAATTGGCGTACAATCCTGGCACATACAGGACGTCGTATATCGTGCAGGTTAGCTGCTTACCTTGGACGTTGGATACCATCTTCACTTCACCGGCCACACGACTGGTCAGCGACACTCCCGACTAGGCGACGCTGATAACGATGGGCGAATCCAACGTGCGCACATTTTCCAGAAAACTCTTGTCGCTTACCATGTGCTCCGATGCGCCGCAGTCCAAAATCCAACGAAATTTGCCACCGGTTGAGTCGCCACCAACGGTCATGAACGCCACATCGCTTCTCGGTTCCGCCTTGCTCTTCTTGTTCTTGTCCGTCTTCGGTGTATGGCGATCTTGTTTCGCATTTTCTGGACAATTCACGCGCTTGCGTACACTTCTGAACGGAGTTGCTTCACTGTTTTTGCCATCATGGTTAGAGTTCGACTGATAGAGCTGTCAAAGTTTGCTGACTCATGGGTTACTATGATTGATGCTGCATAGGTAGCTTTGTCAGAGCGGGTAAACACATGAAAAATCGGTAATTTTTGTCCATTTTTTTTAATGCGAACGTTAGTCGACCCACTAAGAACAAAAATGTGCATCTTAGAAATTGCGAAGTGGACTAATTAGAAAGAGACAAAAGATAGGAAAAATTACACTTTGTCTCGTATCACCTTAATGTGAGCTCCTTCCAACCATCTATTGAAATGTAACCTCATTTTAAAGCACCTCTATTTCGAAGGCACCGAAGGGGGACGCATGGTGGGTCACACTCAACGAGTGAAATTCAACCGACTAACAACCACCAGCCTTTCTCTTGCGTGTAGCTCTTCAATGCCGCACTGTCATCATAATCCGTTCAATAGAGCTTCAATGGCAAACAATGTAGTGGCCTCAGCCACAACCACCGCTGCTGGGCTTCATTAGTTTTCGGGTGCGTCACTAGAAGTGATTTCCATTTTCACACCTGTCAGCTGCAGCTCAGATGGTTAGGAAAATGGTTGCCATGGTAACGTGCCGTGGATGGTGCCCCGATCGAGACGAGGGTTGAGTTGCGAATTCCTTCACGTGGGACTAATCCACGCAACCTCTAATTATGGGGGATTAATTTTCGGATTGAAGCAATTCCAAGAGGGATCCAACTCATTAAAGCGAGTATGTGAGGAATTAACTTTGAAATTATCAAAGGCGACTTATGAGCGTGTAACGCGGAGCGTGACTAATTGAGGTTATGTGTTTAATGAGGTGAAAATTACTCACATTTTGTTTTCTTCATCGCTGGATCGAAGCGGTTCCTAAAGTTTTGTTAATTTGGTGATTTTGCTTTTAGTTTATTGTAGATGTTGGCGAAGTTACCACCGGGAAAGATTTTCAGGGATTTCCACGTCGTAAGCAAGTCAGATAAACTAGTTTGACAGAACTAGAACACAAGAACTGTCACAGTACCATAGTAGTATGGATGCCACAAAGGAGGCGAGTTTTCCATCGAAGGATGTTGCTATCTGACAGAACCAGACCACAAAATTAGTAATCCAAGGCTTCTCCGTGTTCAATCTCTACGGCAACCGACAGTCATTGGAAGTTTCTCAACCTCGGTTTTGCAAAACTCCAATTTCCCGAACAAACAAATCGAAGTGCGTGCAAAGGAAACGTTGGAAATTAGTTTTTCCGCTTGAAATCAACCAATTCCATGCTGCTGCTCGTTTACCAGGAACATTACGCCACCAGCACCAGTGTGATCGAAATATATGTTTGAAAAGTAATTATGAAGCAACTTTGGTAACACACAGCTGCAATGCCACAACAGTGCCATCGAAATTTCAACCCGCCGGGGCAAATGAGTTGCTTCCAGGTAGTTATTGTTCACGGGGAAAATTGTTCCACCCCCCGCTGTGGTGATTTCCATAACTCTCGACAAACATTGCAGAAGGCTCGAAGTTAATTGATCGAATCCGTGTTTGATATAATTCGATCAACGGAACCCCATGTAGAAAGTTAATTAGATTGGACCTGTTGCTTCGTTCGACTTTAATTCGTATGTTTAATTTTGTAATTAATTTACATGTGATTGACATATTGAAAGCAATTATTTTTCTCCAGCGGCATATCTTATCATCGCAACTTTGGCCACCTGCCGCGCTTAACAAGGTTTTCGATCCTGATGGGAGATGAATTATCGAACCTCCTACGCTACCGTGCACTCGCCGTAATCAATAACCTATCATCATGGATGGTGTCGGGAAAAAGCAGCCCCTTTGATGGTGTTGGTTACATCGAAAGCTTCCGCAAAGATAATCACTATTCCGTGGCGTTTGCACATTAATCATCGAGCTATAGGTCGATCGAGTGGGTGGTCTAGTATGGCACGGGTGGACGAACATCGGTGGCAATCATGTGTACAAATCGACAAGAGCAAACTGCTGTATTGTTTGATGCCACTAATTAAAAGTAATTGATAATCGATTGCAGTGCTGCGCAGTGCAACGTTGGAAAACATGAATGCAACGATTCATGGATAAGAACTAACAAATATCCTGATTGCGGCAATGGTCTGCGGGGCAATCATGTGGTCAGAGGGCTTATACTTTCTCACAATCAGGAGCTTCTGGTAAACGAAGATCCATTCATTGGTACCGTCAGCAGATGTGCACTAGACTGGGTCAAAATTCAAATTTTAGTTCCCTAATAATTTTTGGAAGCCTTTTGGGTCCCATAATAACTGTGCAAAATTTCAGCTCGATCGGTGAAACTATATTTTTGCTCTCGCGGTTTTAATTTTACATAGGATTTTATATGGGAAAACTTACTTTTACATTGAATAATCTGGCGTGGTGACCCGTTGCCATCTAAAAATAAGTGAACTAAACTTTCTTCTTGGAAATTTTTCAAAGAAACTTTTCTTTGAAGACTGCAAAGCGATCCGACGATTGTGGATAAAGTTATTGAGCTATAACTGATTACAATCCAAACGAACGGCTCATTGAACTGTTTTTCCTAACAACACTGCCACCTGCAGCATGGCCTGTAGCCTGCTGCTGTTGGCGCGAAGCAACCACGTTGTTGTGGGGCGTTCACTCGGCATGGAGGAAAGGCGTTATCATGCATATAGAACAGTTTGACAGTTGACTCCGTTTGAACGAAGTTATACAAAGCTTCCGTTGCGAGTTCGAATTATAATCTGTTGCTTGAAGAAAATGGAACAGTGTCGATTCCTTTTGTTGGCCTAGTTTTAAACTAGTTCAAACCCAAAATAATACCAACAAAAAGGGATGCGCTTCAAGTGATGTTTTATTATATTTATTTGAAGCATTATGCCATCCCAGAGTGCATCGAAGAAGTGGCTCAAATGGTTGTAAAGTTAAAATGAAAGTTAAAATGGGTTTGAAGTTAAATGAAGTATTGAAGTCTTAGTAGCGGCACATTGACTAAAATAAGATTTTTTTGCAAAGTCCAGATGTACCAGTTTTGTAAATTGTACCAATATTTTGAATGCAAAAATTTAGAATAAATTGTCTGAAAAAGATATTTATTCGTTTTTCCGAGCATCTTATTTTGCAGAGCTTCAGGTTCAGCCTATATTTCTTTTTTAGGAGGTCTTACTCTACTCTCGATGTTATTCGTTGAAATGTTTAATTGTTGGGATAAATTTTGTGCAAAAACATGTAAAAAATTGCGAACAAATGACCCCGTTAAAAATAATAGGTCCACTATACCGGAAGCGTGTGCACAGTATCATCCAAACCAAAGATACTATGCGCATGACATCGGCTTTCCTCCATGCTGAGTAAACACCTCACAACAACGTGGTTGCTTCGCGCCGACAGCAGCAGGCTACAGGCCATGCTGCAGGTGGCAGTGTTGTTAGGAAAAACAGTTCAATGAGCCGTTCGTTTGGATTGTAATCAGTTTTAGCTTAATAACTTTTTCTACAATCGTCGGATCGCTTTGCAGTCTTCAAAGAAAAGTTTCTTTGGAAAATTTCCAAGAAGAAAATTTAGTTCACTTATTTTTAGATGGCAACGGGTCACCTCGCCAGATTATTCAATGTAAAAGTAAGTTTTCCCATATTCCCATGTAAAATTAAAACCTCGAGAGCAAAAATATAGTTTCACCGATCGAGCTGAAATTTTGCACAGTTATTATGGGACCCAAAAAGCTTCCAAAAATCATTAGGGAGCGAATATTTTTTTCTTTCATATGTCCGTGTCCCAGGCTAATGTGCACAGCAGAGATATATCATCTCTTGGAAGTAATTCATGACACTAAAAGAGACATTCGAGAGAAAATGAGAGAAGCGTATCCTTCAAGGATAGGTAAAAGTAGCATTTGAATTAGGGAAGCGGAACCTATCTTGACCTCAATAAGCAGATCTCCATTGGAAATCGGTGAATATACACTGAATACCGAACACTGAGTACACAAGTTGTTCCTAATTTATTCGTTCACTTCCCGTTACTCGTTTAGCAACAAACAAAACATTCGATTCTGATAATTTTCTTCCAATTTAATACGGAAATGTTGCCACTGCTATGTATCCTTTTTAATAATATCACGAAAATGATGTAGATCATTTGCCAGCACTTCACGTGTGTTGGGTAGTATGCATATAACCAAGACAAAGTGAAAGGGTTTGTTTGTTGACAACAAGACTCGCTATAGCGTTGGGCATAGAATGCTCTATGAATGATTGAACACGCCCACTAGCGTGGATGTGTATGCTATACAGTATGTGAGCAGTGCCGCCAAATTCAACAGAGATGGAAAAAATATTAAATGTGGAATTTAATTTCTTGGTAAATATAAAAAAAATCTACAATTAGAATTATGTTATTATTTATTTAATCTCTTGAAAAATAAAATAGTTCAACTTTGCACGATTTGTAATATTCCCACAAAAAAGGTGATATTGAAGTACTGCCAAACCCATTTCATTCGAATAAGAGTCATAATAAAATTGTTTGGCAACATCAAGAGATTACGTCGATTGTAAACACGGTTCAGAATTGGTGCAAGCGTATTTAAATTATTGTGAAAATTAATCCCATAGTTTTCTAGTATTTTATCACGTAATTGTAGATTCTCGTGTGGCTAGTGTCATAAGTGCAGTGTGATTTTTATGGTTTGTGCAATTACGCAACGAAAATGTGTGTCGATATAGTGCAATTAATGAGAAAACTTGGAGTCTGGCTCGAGTATATTCCCTAGTACGGTTAGATAAATACGACGAATCTGTATTGCAAAGGTAAAAAATTGTGAAGAAAATCTGACTGCTCATTATTTTTACGAAATTTAAGTCTCCGAAACGTTTTTGTAGCTTTTAGTTATATTCAAGACCTTATTTTATTTGCCAGGATTATATATTCTTCATTACTGCGTCCATTTATTGGAGAAATTAAACATCTTTTTACGTTTGAAGTTGGATGACTGCAGAATGTGATGAATATATGTACTATGGTGAGCATAGGTTCCGCTTCCCTATATGGGCATGATTTCAAGCAAAACAAGTCTCCTGCGGCTATGTTAAAACATGTTCAACTATTTTCAACATACAGTTCGGTAGTATAGAGTGTGATTAGGGATTCAATACGTTGAAAACATTACCAAATCGTTAAATAGACAAGCTATTAACCAAAGAGAAAGTCGACGAAGAGAATCTCTCATTGTTACTTAGGACCTAATGCATTGTTTTGCTTGATTTATCCTCTATTTTCCCTGATCGTAGTGTGCGGTGCTCGAAGCAAAGCACAAAAGTTTTCTGTTTTCATTTTTTCCACCGCTTTTATTCATGTTATAAAAGTATAAATTTTAACAAGTGTAATGTGAATTTTGACCCATGTCCTTCACCCACATCCTGAGCAGCATTGTGGGAAGAGCAGCAGTTGTGATAGGTATAGTGAGAACTTAACTCGGACTTCTTGGACTGGATACGGGGTCAAGTGGAATTCAGCTAAGTATTTTCAATATTTTTGAGACTCGAATAGGTTCAGCTCCCGTAATGCATGTTCAAGTTATGTAAAATTTTAAGCTAAATATAAAGGTAGACCTAGGGGTTTCGATGGCGTGACTGTCATCACACACATTACCTGCGGTAGTGAGATTGCTGCTCTCTGTTTCTTGTAACGTGCCAACCGAGGAGTGACAGCTCCATAGCTGTGTGATGTGGCACGGTGACCAGGGGCAATAGGGGTGGGCCCCTGAGCTAAAGACCATTAACCTCCTCTCCACTGTGAGTAGGTAAATCCACCTAAAATGTCAGGGTTTGATAGTGACCACCATGGAATTCTTGGGGGAAACGACAGCTGTCCGCAGGCAACCGCAGTGCCACTGTGGGCATTTTAGTCCAATCTGTTTTCGTGAAAACCTGTCATGCGACCCTTAGCAGTAAGGGATTGCATATAAATAAGTTTGTTTATTGGTGTTGTGATTGGATGAGCCGTTTTTTTTCGGTAGTCGTAAGGCCGGGCTCTTCGAACACTAATAATGCTGTCCTTGAAATGTGACTGGAGGATTATAGGGAGGACTTTTTGAAGGATGTCTTCTAGAATAATCTGTGGCTTTCAGAAAAAAACATCATACATCTTTTAATTGAGGTTTTAGCTGTGATCATTGTTGTGGTCTGTGTCTTTCAGGGTTGTATAGGACCTTTGGGATATAGGCAAATACCTGTATTTTTCTTTTCACTGATCGACCAGTGAATGTCAGATGTATTTTGTGAATACATGTTTTGCATTTAAAAAAAATTATATTATTTAGTATTTCCTTATAATCTCGTATTATTTTTATCATATACACTCAAGTCTTTTTTTACACGTTTTTTTTACACGTTTTTTTTACGATGATTTTTGAAATAACGCGGTTTTTTTTACGACGATTTTCGAAACAAAACGTCCGACACCATTGTGAAAAGCATGATAGCGATTTCCGATTCGTGAAAAGGCGCCAAATATCCTACAATATGGGTATTTTTGGAACGGGGACAACGTGTAGAGGCCGGAAATCGATGTCCAACGCCATTTTGGAATCCAAGATGGCGACTTCCAGTTGAGCATGAGCATGAGCATGAACATATTGATCACCCGTGGTTTGCTACTTCGTTATTGATCGAGACCAGCTGAAATTGCAC
Source organism: Aedes japonicus (assembly GCA_034211315.2). Taxonomy (NCBI): domain Eukaryota; kingdom Metazoa; phylum Arthropoda; class Insecta; order Diptera; family Culicidae; genus Aedes; species Aedes japonicus. Next base: position 18,570 of record JASCZW010008588.1, read on the forward strand.
AGAGAACCAACAGAATGTCACCTGGGAGTAGTGAATCATTCTCAATGTGTAATTCCTGGTGGTCTCAGTTTTTGGATCAATACCGACGCTGGCCACGCCCGTGTTGATCAATTAGGGAAGGGAAGGAATGTTGGTTGGATACTTGTTGCTGCAAGAGGCCGTATATACTACTGCACCCCCACAAGTATCTCAGGGAAGTTTGTTAGAGGGAAAGGGTTCGTTCGTAGGTCCATCTTGGTAAATGGTGATTATAAGTCCGTTTTTTAATTGTTTAGTCGTTTTCGATTTACTCTCCTATCAGCCGGCTGACTAGAGATGTGGAATGAACTTATTTAGGTTTGAATGCTGATTTAAACCAACAGTAACGATGCTATTGGGGACACGTGTGTGGTTTGTTTTAATGTAAAACACATATATTAGTTCACTTTGTTTGCGCTATCTGTGGAATGCACGCTGCATGCAAGCAGAAAACAATTATATGATCCAAAGAAAACAAATTTTTTGTTACAAGTTATATTGTCCAATTGTGACACTATCTCCTCTTGCATTCGAATCCGGAACTACACTTTACTTCATTACTCTGAAACACAATTGATGATCGCACGCGGAGCTTTGAAGCGCATTGTATACACCAGAGCACGCGCGCTTATGCAAATCAGATATCAACGAAAGCTACGGCTAGGATTACCTTCCGCGGAAGCTACCATTTGAAACATATTTTTATTCTTGTGAGTCTTACCGCGTCATACCACTTTTTGTATGTCTTAAGCAAGCATCACACCAGCGATGCCACTGGCAATAATAAATGTACAATCAACCCCGCCGCTAGGAAACTCGGCCGAACTGGAGCAGAGTCGGAGCGTCCGCGGGCAAGTCGTACGACAGATTTGGCAAACCGTCTCACAAACCCGTCGCACAACCTGTCCACAGACGCCCCGACTCCAGCCCAACCCCTCAAACCACGCTCCATGTATATGTTTTGAAAACTCTTTTGTAGTATACCAAACGGTCAAGACATTTTTTTACAATTAATGGAATTTTCCCTACCGCACAATATCCGCTACGGGAGGTAAAACTATTCTGGTGTATAAAAAAAAAGAGTAAAAAAATTCTTAGCTGTATTCCAATCAGTTCCGTATCCGATCAAAAAAGCCCGACCAGGCCACCAGCAACGAGCAAAACCCATCGCCACCAGCTGAATACTGCACGGGTAATGTTAAATCCACACACTTTTCTCCATAATTACTAGTTGAACAAAATCACAGCACATTTTAAAACACGAAATCACCATAAATCAATCCATCTAATTAATTTCAAAATGCTAGATAAAACTGTAAAATGCTAAAGTGATTTTACACCGTTTTGTAAAAAGTTTGTAAAAACTTTCAGAAATAATCCATCAGAAAGTTGATCAAATATGGGCATATATACATGATTTTTCAATAACATGCCATGAACAACGCGTTTGTTTACATTTTGTGACTTACGTCCTTTTGAAAAAGTACTCGAGAATTGAAGAATTCTCTAAATTTGAAGACAACGCCTTGGGATTAGACACGGATTAGCTAGATTTGTTCCAAGTCTTTTACAGGGCGGCAACTTAGGTATACATACCATTTTGAAGCGGTTTCAACGCTAACTTTTACTGCGGTTTTTGTCGAAGGCCTAAGAAGTTATAAAAACAAGATGTAAAATAAATCGCTGACTATATGAGCAACAGGGTTGACTTTGAGAAAGATGTATAATGTCATTTCAATGATTATCACAAAAGCTCAAAAACATTTGCTTTTGCTATTAAACAACCATGCAACAATTACTTTCTCTTGATTATTATCACGAAAGTCTTCAAAGACTATTAATTCTACATTTTCAATTGAAAGACCATTTGCCTTTTCATAACATAATAGCGGTAAAGTAATGTCGAGGAATTCTGAAGGTAATCTATCGTTCATCTCGTGTTTAGTTCTTGGAACGAGTACTTGAAATTGGAGCAGCAGAAGTTTGTGTGTGTGTTTATGAATATTACCCAACTTCCACTGGATGGCAGCAGATGATGGATAAAACCTTCATGCAGCAATTTTTAGTATCTTTGCTTGCAAAAAGCTTACATATATACGGAAATTAAGAGGTGACAGCTCATTCGCTTCTTCAACACCTAATTTAAAAAACGGAAGCAGCTGGAAATTACCCTTCTATACGGTAATCTCCGCTCCAACACGTTCTCGATGTTGGTATAATCATGGATGTATCAGAACTTCCAATAAAATGACATAAATATAAGAGACAAGTTGTATGATTTGATCAAGAAAAAACTTAACTACTTACTACTGCCACGAGTCCCACAGAATACCATTTTAGGTCAAACAAACTTGCCATGAAGGACAAATTCCAATCATAGACGAATTATTTGATTACAGCCTGTCCAATCGGGTGGATTCAGGGTCCAATCTGGCTTTGACTAATGTTTCGTATCCCGCAAACAGGTTCATCTTGAAATATTGACGGGAGAGACGATGTTCCTGCGAAGCTCTTCGTGGTGCAACCGCAATGCAACTTTTCATAACCAAAAACTTCGTCACCGCAAAAGTTTTACACTGACTTCACTCACAACATATCACTGATACTAGTAAATTGAAAAATATACTTAAATCGTACGTAAAACTAACATTATAATTATTTATTTTCTATAACTTGACAAGACTCTAATCCAAGATGGCGACTTCCAGTTTATGAAAAATTGTCAAATAGTCTACAAGATGGCGACTTCCGGTTTGTGAAAAGCTGTAAAAAATTCTATAATATGGGTATTTCGGAAGGGATGACCTGTAAAAGTCTGAAATCTGAGTCCGGCGCCATTTGGGAATCTAAGATGGCGACCTCCAGTTTGTGAAGGGATTTCAAATACCTATGTACAGTGACGGACAATACAATAAGACCAAAGCCCGCTTTTCATACAAAATGGTCATATTTGGAGGCTTGTCTTTCACTTTCCCGTGAAGTAATTGAGCTGAAATTTTGGCAATAGCCTAGAAATAATCTGCATTTTCATCTTTAATAAATACATAATTTTTCACTTATCACTTCAGAAACTACAGACACCACCTAATCTGTAATCTTGACAGATACGCATTTCGTCTGCAGACCTCTTCATTGTCGTACTTATGTTAAGTCGAACATTAGAACGACACTGAAGAGGTCTGCACATTGTAGACGAAATACGTATCTGTCAAGATAACAAAAAAGTAGTTGGAATTCAATGGAAGATACTAATCTCCGCCTTTGAATCATCGTTACAGTTATTCCACTAAAATGCTCGCACTCATCAATATTACAATCTTGCTTTCTTATTTTGGATGCACACGTAAATAAAATATTATCCAAAATTTAATTTTGAATATGGCTCAGTAAAAGCGATTGAAACCAGGAATGGGTCCACCTCCTCTATATGGCTTCTTCTTAGATGTGTTTTTTTATCGTGAGAGCTCTCAACTCTTAAAACTGGGCCAAGAATTAGGCAGTTTTTACAAAACCATTAATTGAATTCTCATTAGAATGAATCGACAGTTTTGATCGGAACATGGACCGAAATGTAACTGATTCTACAGTTCTATATATAAATTTGCTTATAAATTTGTCACTAAATAAATTCAAAATTTTAAGTTAAATATACAATCTCTCCACAATAATGAGTTCTCTAGAGATTTTTTTTTGTTATCATATTTTTCTCAACTCGGTAGTAATTATTCTTAGGTGTGTGTGAAAAGGAAAATTAGTCACATTGAAAAAAGTTCTGAATTTAAATGCACACGACTGTTATTGACAATAATGTAATCGTTTATCCTAACGCTGCTGCAGACGAAATTCACGCTACTTGTGAAAGTCACTCGAAGTAAACACAAAATTTGGGGTTGCCATAACATACAGACAAAATATCTCAGTTGGCCGTGTATGTATCCTGTCTTAGCTATAAATTAATGATAACCATGAATTTTGTCTTTTAACAATGCAATATGCGTTGAAACTATGCATATGCTCTTTCACAGTTATTAGTTATAACAATGTTTTTCGATATGAGACGGTTTTTTCACGATGATTTTTCAAATAAACCTGTTATATTACGATGATTTTTGAAATAACTTGGTTTATTTTTTGCGACGATTTTTAAAATTGCGCGGTCTTTTTTTACGACGATTTTTGAAATAACGCGGTTTTTTGTTACGACGATTTTCGAAATAACGCGGTTTTCTTTTACACGTTTTTTTACACGGTACGTATCCCCCGTGTAAAAAAAGACTTGAGTGTAATTGTATATTAAATTATTTAATCATACTTAATTTTCAAGATGTGGATTTTCAACTGTAATATACAAATAAAATAAAATGCTGCTCAATTATGCTGCGTTTGTATTGGATTAGATGGAATTAGACCAGTGGATGTCATCATTAAAACCACAAATGAGTATAGCTGTGACACTGAAAGTTAATTTTAGTTCATATTACAAAATAGAACGTAATACTCACAAGCCCATTCGTTGTTTTCTGCAACGAAACTCATTTGTACTGTTTATGAAGATACATTCGTAATTAATGGCACACGCGCAACTGTCACAAGCACGAAGCTCCTGTTGACACAGAAAGAACATTCGTACATTGTACGAACAAAATACACAGAGCTACGAATATTCCGCGCGAATATTCCTACGCGACTCCCGAACTTATTGTCAGCGCTAACCTCAACTCGATAATAGTTTCAAATAAAACCGTACGCACTGATGTTTAACACACAACAACCCGACCTAATTTTGATACCCGATCTAGTTTGCAACTGGATCAAAAACGAATTCGCTATTAGTCACAAATAAAAAAGAAACGTCTCTCTCTAGTGGTTGTATGAAGGACTGACAGATCTACTTTATCGAATCGAAATGTTATTGACAAAAACAGCGCTATCACGAACTTGAGTTTTTGGAAAGTGTTGATACTGAATCCGTGGTTGATCTCTCTAGGCATGCTGACTCGTGAGAAGATGCTTGATTAATAAGCATGAAGTTTTGGCTCTCGACAGCACTTTAATTTCCATTTTGGTACAGATTAATAATTCCAGCCCATCCCAGTAGCAACACCATTTTGCATGAGTACAATAAAAGATAAACTACGATTGGCTGGTGCTCACGAAATTCATTTCATCCCAAGTAGCACACTACGATCATAATTAGTTGTAGTTACTTGATTGTGACTTAGCTAGTCATATATATGTAATATCAACCGAATGGCAACAAGTGTTCTACTAGGGATAATTTTGTTGATTATCGCTGAATTAATGACGTATTTGGTACATAGGCCGAATGAAGGAGCTTGGCTAACATTACATCCCCTTACCCTATTTTAATTATTTTATTATTTTTATCCCTGAGCGTATGGTACGGTATGTCTACGAATCCATCATCCTCTGTAGATTCACAAAATGCGTTGTAGTTCAAATCTATTTGTTTGAATTTAACTCATTTTACAGAATCATCTTTTGCGATTAATGGCACGCAGTAGGTCTGGCCGCTTTGATGCTTGTTTCATGTCTTTGATATGCTGCATGCATCAATATTGACAAAAATTTAATATTTGGGCATCATCTAATCCAATTACTTCCAGGATGCTTTCTCGTTCTGGCTGCGTTGAAATTAGAGTCAGGAAAACACTGACAGGTGAATTAGTCAATAGGAGCAATTGGCGCGCAACGTGGTGCATCACAGAGTGCATCCAATAGGTGTTAGGTCGCAGAATGCTCATAAGTAAGCATAATTAGATAATAAAAACGAGCCAGCAATGCGGCTCGTTCTCTTTCTTTATTTGGTAATTTGTGTAACAACATCGTAAAGTGTAGTGAATAAAAGTGCGTTCTAGAATTGTTAAGTTTTTCAACGTAGCACACTCAAGGAAATCACTAACTAAGATTAGCTAAGATTAGATTATATGATTAAAACTCTATTTTTACTTTAGATTTTCAATAACATTGTATCAAAAACGATTGTAGTTGGAAAACAAGGAAAATTAAAAGTGACACTTCACTTGATCGTATTAAAAAATAAAAAAAATTAAAAAAAACTTTCAATCTATTACTAGTAAATGCAAGTGAAAATGCACTAGTCAACTAGTAAACGCAGATTTTTTATATTTAAAACGTTATGAGGTGAAGTGTTGGTTTAAATTTTCCCATTTTTCCAACCTATTCTATTTATGTTTCTGTTATGCATTTGTTGTTCAATGAATGGGGGACTGAGCCCAGTGCACACGCAAACGATAAAAATCGTATCTGCAATGATCCGTAGTTTTGATTTTTTCACCGTCTGTTGCATTTCGCCTCAGTGGTGATCGAATTTTTGTTTCTGAAGAATAAAACGCGCAGTTTAAACAGTGCAATTGAGAAAATTAGTCAATTGCAATTGCCAAGTGTTAAGCCATTTTGCACCGCATTTCTGCGTGGTCTCGCATATCAGCAGTCCTTCTAAAGCCTGTCCATGTTAAATTTCGAACTTAGTAGCAAAAAGAGTGCACATAATTAAACATAACCGATTGTTTAATGCACAATAATAGAATTATATCTACATTAGAAACCGTTGATTAAGATGTTAATCCTTCATTCTGTAAAATTATCGAACTTTTTATGGTACATCCGCCATCAGGCTCCGCACGGTATCCTCAGATACACCCGCCGTAACGATTCTCCATCTACTCTTACAATCATCGGTACCATTTGCTTTCTTTCTAGTTTCGAAGAGTTTCCGCTTAACTTCAACCCAGTACTTCTCTATTGGGCAAAGTTCTGGACAGTTTGGTGGATTTGTTGTTTTTTGCACGCATTTGACCCTTATTTGTGACCATTCCTGGACGAATTTTGCATAGTGGCAAGAGGCCAACACATAGCTGGAAAGTCGTAGCTAAACATTGTACACTTAGAAAATTTTACAGTATTCGGTAATATTTTACCAAACTTTCAATAGCCGAACGTTCGTTAATCCGATTTAACGGATTTCGGTGAAATTTGACAAGTTCCGGTATTTTTTTACCGGAATACTGTAAAATTTCACCGAAATCCGGTAAATCGGATTACCGAACGTTCAGCTGTTGAAAGTTCGGTAAAAAATTACCGAATACTGTAAAATTTTCTAAGTGTGTAGCAACCGCTTTTGCAGACATAAGGCCATATGAATAAGAGCGAGTAATTACTTACAAGCAAACCAGTTTGAGTGAAGTAAACTCTTTTAGCATCTGCTCAAATTCGTATCAATAAAGTTGTACTTTACTCGGAGTAAGTTCGAATTTCAAACATAGAATTTGCTCTGTCAAAAAAAAAACTTCATTTTCTAGAAGGTAGAAAAAAGCATTGTTGGTAAGCAAAAAAAAATGTCTAAAATATCAATATTGGAAGATGTCAGACGATTATTGCAACAAGCAATATCTGGAGGATTAACGGAATCACAGTAATTCTATTGTATTTTCCAATACTACAAATATGCTAATGTTACGCTATTTTCTTTCTTTTCAAGTGGGGATACTGAAAACGAAAATCAGAATCCAACGGGAAGTAAAAAGACCGGCAAAAACTGTTGATGATGCAAAGTTTATGGATATCCTGGCATCCTTTGCACATACTGGAAAAATCCCAAACGCTTGGCAATGCAGAATTAAATGTTTAATAACTCGGTAAGGCATGATTTTACGACCCATCTTGCAGTACATTTTTTTTTTGCTGCAAATAAAGTCTACTATCACTTCTTCCGGATGTAACACCAATTACTAGTCACCCTGTAGAAGTTTCTCTCTAACTTGATCATGGAAAACGCTTCAAGCTAAAACTGGGCCAGTTCCTGGAACGTCAATGAGTACTCTCTGCAACATGGTATGAAGACTGCGTAACCGAACTACGCACAAACGAAACGAGGAGTACTTGGACCAATGACCAATGCAGAAGTTTGTGTTTAATTCTAGAGGAGAGAGAGGTCTCGAATTACCATAGAAACATTTCTTGCCTCTAAACACCCCCACATGCTAAATTTGGTTCCATTTGCTTGATTAGTTCTCGAGTTATGCAAAAACCTTCTCTTTCATTTGTATAAGAGCCCCTCCTTCCAGCGGGAGGAGGGGTCTCTAACCACCGTAGGAACATTTCTTGCCTTCAAAATTCCGACATGCCAAATTTGGTTCCATTTGCTTAATTAGTTCTCGAGTAATGCAGAAATATCAGTTTCATTTGTTGAGAGCCCCGGTCCTAGGAAATCGAACTGTCATAAGATCCTTTGCATACAAATTGTTACGTCAATTGGTTCAGTAGGCGCCAACAGACATACAGACAGACAGACAGACAGGCAGAAGGCCAGACCAGAATGCTGCAAGGTATCCAAGTGCCACCGTCAATTTCATGCAAACTCTTAGTTTTGTCGATGCTATGCTATTCAGAATTAAAATGAGCTATGTTATGCCCCTAGCTGAGGCTTCGAAGGATTTGGTAAAAAGTTTACAAACAAAAACCAGGCTCAAATAAGTGACGCATGAAACAAAGACTGTATCTCCCACGAAAAGACAAATAATTCAAATGTTTCTTTGTTATTCTGTTTCTTATATTTCATTGTTTATGTGTATATATTAACATTTCGATTCTATCGCTTTTAGCTTTCATTATTGCCCTTAGTATTTTCGGAAAGGCATTACAAGCGCCACGCTCTTGATTTTCGGGGATTTCATCCCATATCTTCTGTATGGTAGATTTGAATGTTTCAATACACATTGATTTGAGATCTCGAAAGCGAGCTACCATGATTCCTCAAATAGAGACATCCCGAAGATTTGCATCCGGCGGAATGAAGTCTGGCTAATTCTTGGTGCACTTCATGGCTAGGGTAATGGGACGGCGCAGAATCCAAGTTGAAACACCCATTTGCAGTTACCGAACATGGTTGAAATATGCTTCTTCAAATGTTTTTCCATGACCTTTTTACGTAGTACGCTGCGTTGATTTTTACACCCTTATCAATGAAAAGCAGTGGTAGACGACCTCCCGCAGATATCGCTCCCCAAACCGTGACTGAAGTATTGAAATGCGCGAATTGAAGAAGGGATATCCTGAATACCCGCTGCATAGACCCTGTCGTTTTGAGCGTTGAAACTTTGCTGCAATACGAAACTTTTTCTCATTCAAAAACTCAATCATGGAATCACCGTGCCGACGAAGTAATTCGCGACAACGAATGACTCTATTCTTCTTGTTGGCTTCCGAAAGTCCATGATTTTTTCTTTTCTTGTACGGCACCAATCTCAAATCCTCTTTGAGAACTGATCTGATAGTCTTTTTGGAGACGTCAATATCCTGAGCCAGTTTATATGAAGAACGACAAGGATTTCGGTGAATTCGCCCACGCACCGCCTTTACAAGCCGTTTGTTACGTATACTGCCAGGACGACCAGGTTTTTTCTTTGGGTCGATGGTTCCCCTCGTCCTCCAATTTCTCAACGTCCAGTCGATTAATGTGCGGCATATTCCTTCCTTCCGGGTCTCGGCCAGTATCTGGTTGGGACGCTTTCCCGCCAAATGCAATTGCAAGATCCTTGTTTAGGCACTTCCTGTTGACAGAATCTAGCGAACACTAGTTTGTTTACATATCAACACATTTTGTAAATCGAACGTTCATTCTACGGATTACCAGATTACCTATGTTGTCAAGAGTCATTTGATATTCGCATGGAACTTATAGGTAGTCAATGTTATGTTGCCTGAAACTCCACGCTTTTAAACCTACACTCCCGTTTCATTTTACTCAATTTATGAATTGAATTCTAACGACTGTTCCAGGAAGTATAAGCACACTTTCTTTTAACGGTCACTTTGAATATAACGGTCACTTTGAATAACATGTGTTGGCTGCGTCCTTTTGTTTGTACATTTCTGAATGACATAGCATCAAAAGAGTGCTCAGTTTTGTGTTACCTATTAAAATGCGGGGTCTTACTCCGGAACAACGAAAAAGTATCGTGCACAAATGGTGCACTGTGAGCGGACTCTTCTCGAGAAAATTGGCCAAGGAAGAGGGTGTAAGCGTCGGAGCGGTACGATCTGCGATTCGAAAATATAGAGAACAGAAAAAGAACCCAAAGAACCCCAAAAGAACCCAAAACAGCGCGCGTCCGTGAAACCACGGGCCCGCAAACTCTACGATTCGTTATTGTGTAGAAATTCTGGGTGTATAATAATGGACGATGAAACTTATGTGAAACTAGATTACAAAACGCTTCCCGGACCACAATTTTATACTGTAAGCGAAGACAAAGATATCCCCGAAACGGAGAAGGCAATTTTTACCGAAAAATTCGGTAAGAAGGTTATGGTTTGGCAGGCAATATGCGAGTGTGGTAAAACATCTAGTCCGTACATCACAACGGAGACGATGAACACTCAGAAATACGTCAAGGAATGTCTCCAGAAGCGATTATTGCCGATGATCATGCAGCACAAAGGTCAAGTAGTGTTTTGGTCTGATTTGGCGTCATGTCATTACGCAAGGATGGTTTAGGACAAGGACTTTAGAATGGTACAAAAGCCAAAATGTATGTTTCGTGCCGAAAGACATGAATCCGCCGAACTGCCCGGAGGCACGGCAAATCGAGACTTTTTGGGCTTTAACCAAAGCAAAACTTCGAAAATTCATAAAACCAGCGGACGACATTCAAAAATTTAAAAAAGACCAAAAGTGGTCAAAATGGTGGGAAGTACCACTGTTCAGAAGCTAATGGGTCATGTTCGAGAAAAAGTTAGGAGTCTTGGCTATGATTAAATATTTTGATTAAACGAGAGTAAAATATCATATAAAACACAAATACAAATATGATTTGCAAAATAAAATTACTTAGACTAAAAATAACATGACTTTTTTGTTATTTTGAAAGTGTACTTATACTTTCTGGAACAGTCTATATCTATTTTTCTCTAACATAATGTTACTCAATTTTCGTAACAAGTGCATCTACTCAAAAATTGAGTTGATCTACTTTTTAACGAAAATTGAGTAACATTTCTGTGAGAGAAAAAGAGATAGCATACAATTGTACTAAAAAATTGAGTAAAGTGAAGCGGGAGTGTAACGAGCATGACTTTTACCAAGACTGTTTCCATCATTCATCAACACCCAACATTTCATACTGCTTGAACTATGGCTGTCAAATTCTGCCCGAATAGTGTGCACACTCTATGTTATTATTTTTACCAAAATCAACCTACGCGAATTAATGCTTCACGAATTTCCCTCGTTTGATCGCACGCCAATCACCTTTCAATACGTTTCAAAACAAACTTCAAGCCCGAAAAGCAAAACATTTCAGTCGAATATTTGGAATCCACAACATTAAACACCGGCCGGACGGAGAACATGTTGCAGGAAACAACTCACTAGGGCACACAGGTAACACACAAAACTACTCACCTATGCTGGTATCGTACGCATGCAGGTATTCGGACGTCATAAACTGTGACACTAATGAGCTTTTTCCGACGGCCGCTCCCCCAAGCATTAGAACTCTGTGCATTAGTTTGTTGGACCGGTTGGCGAAAATGAGGTCAAACATCGAAAAGTTTGCCATCCGGATGTAGTCGTTGTTTTCGTTCCCGACGTTGATCCATCAGATGACGGCGTGGAAAATGGGTCATCGAATCCGAATCGAATCCGTGCACGGCAGAGAGAGCGGGAGGAGAAAAGTTGTGACACAAAATGTAGTTGAAATTTGGAACCGGTATTCAAAGGACGAATGGATACTCACTTGTACGGGCCGGCTGCCGGGTTCGAGGTACTGCTTTCCCTGCTGGATGCCAGGCTGCATGTGGCCGACGTCCGGGCGGAACCGGCACCAACGGCTGTCAAGTGCTCGGTACTGAAACGGGAAAAAATGAAAGTGCCATGATCAGTAGGCTGAGCGCCGGTGTACAAACGAAACTCTGAAGCTACTAGATTGAATCAATTTCAACTTCTAATTGGATTTCGTTCGTTCACTCACAGAGGGCTTTTTGGTGAGTGCGTCGGTGAACGTGTAAATGTTTGGACATGCTTTAACACTTTACTATAACTGGATGGTGAAACTGTTAGCGAGATGGTTTTTTTTTTGCGTTTCAAAAAGTGTCAGCAAATGTCCATTACGATTTGGGTGTGAACATTCCAACTGCTGTGAAAAGCATAATTTAATTATAACTCAAAAGCAATTCCAACTTTTCTGATTCAGTACTTTGTTTCACTTCCACCCCCTCGGTTTCCTATTTACTGGTCGCATCAGTTGGCAAATTAACTGGAGATTGTTTCTTGAAAAAAAAACAAAGCAAAACTGGCAATGTCTGACATCAACAATGCCAAGAGTCAGATTACTGGATTTCGGTTTGATTAGCGTAGGGGATCAACATCAATTTGTCTCTGTTTAGTCTCTGCTTTTAAGTTTGAGGTCTTTGTCCTGCAGGGAAAAAATAACTTCACCTTCGTAATTGGCAAATTAGGATACGAAGTCCAATTACCTAGTATCGATAACAGCATATCACTTTAATCTCTCGACGACAGTATTTTGTGTTTTCTAGGTTAGTCTCTATAAGAGCATTGTTTTCTGCCAATTTCTGTTGGTCATCATTTTTAATCAACGATTCTGGCATTTCTTATGAGGATGGAGAGTTTCTAAAAAGGATTTTTTTAAACCAACGTAAGGTATGCAAATGAGTATGACTATAAATGAGTCGAATAAGAGTTATTAGCGTTCAAGAGCCCTTCAGTTAAGGGTAATGCTCTCGTTTTTTAAAATTCTTAAAATGACACCCTGGTAGGGAAAAGGGAAACGTAGTCCTGTGTTAAAATGTAATCCGCCAATGACCTAGGAAGGATGCGGTCTAGTTTAAATGAACGAAGTTCATGTTCCCTGTTTCGTTGGCCATAACCGCAAACAAAGTACATAAGTTGAGTTTCGTAGATTTCTACCATGAGACGCATGTGCACTGACCTGGAGTTGGAACTGGCGACGCTGGTGTTTGATTTACTGCGACGGCTCTTGAGCGAATCTCCCCGATTGACGACTCCTTTGCCGGTAATGGAAAAATGCCTCAGCCGATAGTACTCCTCCTCAACGCCGGTGTTGGGCATAGATGCCACTCTGAAAGCAGAAAAAAGAGGTAAAATCAATTAAATGATAAAAGTAAAGATACAGTGGATTTGGTACATTTTCATCGTTTAAGGTGAAACTGGAGAATGTCCTTTCTCCACATGATTTAAAGGTTAGTTTCCACATGATCAAAAACATTGCTAATCAATGGATGCTCCAGTGCAGCTAACAATTTTAGAAAATTTCACACCTGAAGGCTTGATAGTATTTGAGGTTTGTGCTCAGAAACTTCGAAGTGATATGAACTTGATCCCGTATGTTCTTTAAAGGCATTTACGCCATCTTCAACTCGAGATTGTTATTGGACTGAGCTAGCAGGTTAAATTATAACCCGGATAAAAATAACCATACAATTACAATACAATAACATAAAATAACATCTATTTCCGACCATGAATCTTATTGTTCATGAATCAGATAAAGGAAAAATGCATATTGTCATTACAATAGATCTACAATTCATTTCCATTTACTTGGATTTGCGACAATTGTGAAACAATACAATTAATAGTAATTGGTTCAAATTTGTTCGGAAAATAATGATTTTTTCTATAGTGAAGATACATAACAACCCCCCTTTTCTATTGCCGATGTCTCAGTTTACATTAGATTCTATTGTGGTAACAATAACTCCTATTGTCATCTCATCGTTGGGAATAGTAATATAAATTGAACATACTATAGATTTTATTGTATGGTTACAATACATTCAATTGTAGATCTATGAGCAATTTTTATTCGGGAACCCATGAAATTTGGGATTAATAACTAAAAGAAACTTATTTTATTTAACGTGCTAAACAGTTTGAACGTTAAAACGATAATGGGACAAAATTGCCGATCGCAGCAGACCGTGAAAGTAAAAACTCTCTCACTTCTTTGTGTACGTTCGAAATGACAGCAAGCAAACATGATTTTCACTGCTGGGTTCAGCCAATAGGAGATTCGGCACTTATTCAATACCATTGCTAGCAGCAAGACAATGCATCAAAGAAAACTTCAACTTAATCAACTTAATTGAACTGCTTTTTCCGTATGGCAACAGATAGTCGCATCTAGTGCGCTATGTAGCTATTCAGCGCACTAGATGCGCCACAATTCAATCGTACAGGACGAGAGTAAAATCGTTTTAAGCTAGTGGGTTTTTCCGTTTTTCAGTTGCGACGATAATATTTACATCAGGGATGCCAATATACCAGTTTAAACTGGATTCTTCCACACGGAGAACATCGAAAATGCTGAAAAGCATATTATATATCCCTTTCTACGATTTATTCCTTTTAAATCACTGCAATGCATAAAAAGTATGCATTGAATCAATATATTTTATGCATTGCAATACATTTTAGATAATTATTATTTTCCGTGCATAATGCGTTACCGGCGTTTTATACTTTAGGCACTTTGGGAGCTTAGACGATTTTGTGCAAATTTAATATTCTTTTGTCTACTGAAAGCGCGTGCCCTTTGCGAAGTCCATTACCTGTTGCCTCAACGCTTTCCTTTTTTTAGTAGGTTTTTAGTAGTTTTGTGATGCAAAAATTGCTTTTTTGGAAGAAGTACTTGAACAATTGTTGTTACGTCGTTGTTGATAATCGAATTCATTGAAAAACGTTTGTTTTAAACCCAAAAGTATCCCATTGTTTTTCAATAGTTAGTTGAATTCTAAATAACACATATGGACAAACCAAATGAGCCGGAGAAATCGCTGAAACGAAAACTGATGATTAAATTGTACATTGACAAACATGAGAACGTCCATAAAGTTGTGGATCACCTGCGCTACCATGGAAGGAGAGTGTTAAGGGCTAAGACTGAAACATTTTCAACGGCAGCCATTACATCAACATTTAGAATTGATGTAACTCTGAATCTGAATTAGATATTGAAAATTTAATCGCACCAGTTTGCATGCTTAGTAACTAAATTGCGAGAGAGAGGGATAAAAGATAGGAGAAAATACATGGAGCAGCGATTCACCTTAACAGCACTGCTAACATATCGCAACTATAGAAGCGTTTATTCTATACTCTACTATCTGCTCACATTGATTGATAATTTTGCCTAATTTTTCTAATTTTAATTTTAAATATGCATTGTTGTGCAAACATTTGATTTATGCATTGGAATGCATATATATTTAAACAAATATGCATTGCAATGCATATATTCAAAGTAAGCATTTGAATGCATAAATTTGATAAAAACATTGGAATGCATATATTTGATTTATTCTTATCAATGCATAAACCTGGTTTATTCATTCCAATGACTGGATAGATCGAATATGGTTTAAGCATAGAATTTATGCTGTATAGTATATTTGTTTTTCTCCGTGCATTTTTTTTTTACTGGATCCAGTCAAACAGTTTAATCTTCAAATCGTTCAGTTTTTCTAGCTATTGTCCAGTGTTTTCCAGTTTTTTTTTTACAAAAACCTGTTTTTACCCTTTGATTGTTAAACCTTTCTTTAGAATATGGAAACATTCCTATTCCCTTAAAAGACTCCTGTTTGTAGTGTTTTTTTCTCTCCCTTTACCCGGTGTCTCTACTAGCATTTTCTGTCTTGTCAGATCTGTCTTAACACATGACCAACAACCTGACATTTTTTCGATGCTGGGCTTAGCTCAAGCAGATTCGTTAAGCCATTTTCCTCAAATTTTAACAATTGCAGTACACGATCCCGATTTTTTAGGATCTAGAGCAATGATGGGGTCTCTAAAAACAATTTTATGGGATTGAAAACAAACTATGATTCCGATACTGACCATGCATCAGAACCCTAGTCATGACCAATTCAAACTATAGAACATCAAATAGACAGAGAATTCACATAAATGAAGACCAGAGACCGAAATTTTCGCCTACTTGAGAACAGAAACCTCTTTTTTCACCCGCTTGGAGAAACAAATGAGAATGTGAGAATCAAGAGACTATTATACGCTCACTGCAGTTTTCGCGAGAAAAGCAACGGTGATTTATAATTTTCGGGGAGCATGAGTAGCTGATAAATCGTTTCTTTTTCAGTGAATCCTAGATGCCGATAATTATTTTTCACTTACTTTTTGACAGCTGAAAATGCACCCGTCTTCATGCTTGTTTTATTCTGACATTATAATTCTATAATGATCGTCCATGGCGGTACCAGTGTGCACCAACTTAGCCTTATTGTCGGATATTGCTCCTCGTATACGATCTAAACATGTTCTCAGTGAAAAATGTGACATGAAAAGATATATTCGTTGAATTTTGGAGAGAGATATTTTCGCATATGCAAACGAGAGGATAATGAATTATCGGCGAAAAAGGAGAGATGAAAATGTGAACTCATCGACCCATAAGCCCAGATAACATTATGATGAATAGGCGGTTATATTCGGTTTATTTTCGTTCTATTTTATGTCAAAATGTTTGTATATAACCTAGAATATAAGAAATCTTACAATGATTATGTAGTATACAGTAACCATCTGTGTTAGTAGAAAGAATTTATAGTTAAAACCATCACAGAACAATATAACAATATATTTTACATTCAACGTATAGATTGGAATATGCGGCAAATAGTTTTTCATAATGCGGGTTTTTTCTAGGATCCAGTTTTTTTCCAGTTTTTTTGTTGCATTTTTTTTGAATAAACTGGAAGTTATTCAAAAAAAAATATTGGCAACGCTGATTTACATTCTGATTGTTGTTTTTTGTATTCTCTCCATGCGCGGAGTAACGATCTACACTCCCGATTGCGGTGCCTACAAATGGTATGGAGAAATCAAGGGAGAAATTAAAGAAAATTATGGACTCGAGAAACTACAAAAAATAACCGGTAAGTGTAATTATTTAATTTATTCGAGTGCTTATTTTTATTCTTGTCACTTTGAAATTTTAGACATTCCTGCATCAATGGCAAGTTCTAGGTGTTGAAGGAACACTTTCGCTCGGTACACAAAATTAACACAAGCAAAAAAAAAAAAAACAACTATACCGCAGAAATGTCCCCAGTGTAAATAACAAACAACGAGAGTTTTTCTAATGTACTAGAGAATGTAATCAAATATATTTTATTTAATTCAAATTTATATTTTCTATTATTGAATTTAGAGAAAGAAAGTTTACTAGAGTAGATTTTCGAATAATATTTTCAAACAAGAAAACTCAATTTTGGATTATTTTTACTGTCGATTTGTTTTTAATTTCAATTTCAATTTTTTTTCAATTTCACCCGGCATTAAGTCTTTTGAAATACTGAAAATTGGATACTTCGCAAATAACTCAATTATGACTGGTTTTACTTTGCTGTCAAGATGAGTGAAAATGACTTAATTTTGGATAGTTTGGTTTCTGTGTGTAGGAGTGGACAGTAATTTATTGCTAGAACGAATAGAACTGAAGAGAAACTATTGATAGTTCCGTTAAGCGTAACGGCAGGCTTTGAAAACTGAACGGTAGTATGCGATCGGGAACATAATCTTTTACCGAGCTACCCCTGCATCTGCCTACCCGGCATCTGGGCTATAGCTATAGCTTAGTAAAAGCTCATGTGCCCGATCGCATTCTACCGTTCAAATACCCTCTGCTCGTTTTACCGGAAGAATGTCAGAAATTGTGGATCTTATACCGGTCACAAATCGGAACCCTTTCAATGCTTCGAATCCCAAGACGACTTCTGGGGGACAACTATCGTACAATCGAGCTCCACGTCTGTTCGGATGCCTCTGACCGTGCTTACGGCTGCTGCGTTTACGTGACGACTATTTGTTCCACTGAATTGAAAACAGACACTCTCTGGTGGCACGGGTCGCCTTACCTTCGGCAAAACTCGGACGCAGTTCTGGAAAATTGAACTTCAGAAACAAGCTCGAACAGATGAGGGTCGGCAAGTTGTTGTCGTCGTTACTACCACTCATGCGTCAACCGAATTTATCGAATAGCACTCCACTCTCTCTCTGTTAGAACGAAAAGTTGCCAGGCTGCTAAGGTTTATTCGAAATTGTCGCATCAAAAATCCTAGAAATCACCGATTCGGTCCACTCTTGCACTCAGAGTTGGAAAACGCGTCAAAGCATTTAATCAAACAAATGCAGGTCATCTTCTTTTCGATGGAAATCGTGTTCCTCAAGAAGCACACTGAACCAACTCACAAAGAGTTCACCTTCAAGTCCCCGCTAAAAACTCTCAATCCTTTCGTTGATGCTGAAGGCTTGCTTCGAATTACTGGACGACTGCAGAATCTCAATATCCCGTACGATACTAAGCATCCTTTGGTTCTACCTCAAAAGGCCTACTTGACCGACCTTATCTTCCAGCAGACTTACCTTCGCATGTCGGACCACAGCTGCTGCTTGCGACTCTACGTGAGCGTTATTGGCCAATCCGAGGACGAGACCTTGCAAAAAAGATAGTCAGTTGCAATCCACGGAGCATCTGTCAAATCATGGGATCACTCCCGGTATTCCGAGTGACGGCATCGCGCGCGTTCATGAACGGCGGTGTTGATTAGTGCAGTCCGTTCTTCGTGAAAATTCCTAATCGTCGCGGTCCGTTGGTTAAAGTGTTCGTCGCAATATTCGTGTGCATGGCGTCGAAAGCAGTACACTTTGACATGGTGTACAGCCTCATGTCCAATCGAAAGAACTGCACATGTTTAACGTGAACAAAAGAATCACGTTCCAATATAACCCTGCTCGCTCACCTCACTTCGGGGGCCTGTGGGAGGCCTCCGTAAAAACCTTCAAGTATCATCTCTACCGTGTGATGAAAGATACGCTGCTAAACACAGATGATTTCGGTACCCTGATCGCCCAGATTGAGGGGATAATGAACTCTCGTCCATTCAATCCACTCTCATCGGATCCACCGGACGTTGACACCTTAACTCCTGGCATTTTCTCGTGGGAGAAGCTCTTCACTCTCTTCCCGAGCCGAATCTCTGCGATATCCCTATTAATCGGCTTGATTCATTCCAGAAGATGCAACAACGACTTCAGCATTTCTGGAGATCATGGTCACGTGACGACGTGGCCTAGCTGCATAACAAAAAAAAATGGCCGATAATTCATCCAGTCATCAAGGTTGGGATACTGGTACTTCTAAATGACGACAATTCTCGACCACTGCGTTGGAACCTCGACAGGATCGACCAGGTATTCTTCGGCAAAGAAGGACACTGCGTGTGGTTCAGGTCCGAACTGCACATGGTACATATCGACGGGCAATCACCGAGGTTTGTCCACTACCCATCGAGCATCATACCGAGCAAGACAACCACGCTGCTCCTACATCTCAATACCAGGAATCAGGAATACAATATTTTTTCAGTTATTTAGGACTCGCTCCACAGGTCGTTACAGGTCTAAGAGAGAGGTACCCCACTTTATACATTTACACCAGTATTACGAGTGATGGCTTCAACGGTCGTCTTTTACTTGCCACGGTGACTTTTTTTGAGAGTAAAAGATTCAATTTATCCAAAGAAATTAAAAAGTGTTTGTAGGATTGTTTTATTTTCCGCTGTAAACCTTTTTTTTCATTGAAGGGTATCCGAAAATTTCCTTTACACTATAATTTTTACATTGCTCCCTTTATGTTGCAACCAAGGGGTGAGTCGCTTAGAACAGTGTGCCAGGCACGTCGTAGTAGAAAATCATACACCATACCGGAACATGAGTGACACTCTATGGCACACATTTGTAATATGTACTTTTTTAAGATATAACCTGGCAGCCCTGGAAAATTGACGTTGTATGTTGTTTTGATTTGTTCGTTTCGTCACGCAACAGACATAAGTTTTAAAAATAAATGAGTAATTAACTGGTGGAACTCCGTTGACCAAAAATCGAAGAAAGGAAACTGACACATTTACAGCCTGACCAGGAATAGTAGTTATGGTCATTTCCGAATGCCAGAATGTTAATCAAAGAAATGACGTTGAACATGTTTGGACACATCGACACAATTATCGACATTGAATGTAGCTAGTCACTCTCCTGCTGCAGAGCAGTTTGTGAGCCCCAGCATCACCGACAGAGGAACATCGTTGAAAACTACTACGAGTACCTCACACAACGACTCAGATATCATATCTTGTAATCCATTGAGTGGTCCAGAGAATTGTTTGCCGAATGTTTCGAGCGGATTAGACACCATGAAAAAAGAAAGGTTTGAAGAAAGTTATGCTGTTAAAACTATAGACACTCAAGTAATAGACCGGACAACGTGAGTCTGGCACAGTTGATGTATCCAAAAGAACTGTCAAATCGTATGGGAAATGCGAGGAAATGTTCGTTTTGGATACAACATGGCGGCCCGTTGTCCGGTCTATTACTTGAGTGTCTATAGTTAAAACTTGTGCAAAACTAAACTAAACAATCGCCTGGTTGCTAGGCGTAGCCAAAACGATTGAACTGTCAAATTGGCATGGTACACCTTTTGGCACTCACCGTAACGCTTAGGGGCACACTCGAAAAATGGACACAAGGAACATTGTGTTAAGGGACTCACCCTTGGTCGCACCTATGTTATACGACGCGATGATTCACGTTGTCTCATTTATATCGACCAAATTACATCGATAAGCAGTGCATCATTTTATTAGTGTATTGATAGTTCCGTATAGGGCAACGGTAGGCTTTGGAATTGGATTGGATTTCGCCCCTTGCCTATCCTGCATGGGGTAACATGACAAAGGGTTATGTGCCTGATCGGATACTACCGTTCAAATGACCTTCGCTCGTTTTCAAACTTGTATCTTTCAATTTCAAAGTCTGCCGTTGCCCTATATGGAACTATCAATACACTTTCTCTTCATGTTTATTCGTTCTAGCAATAAATTACCGTCCACTCCTAGCGCTTCGCATAGAGAGGAGAAATTATCTGCTTCTGCAAACTTCATCAAAGATTGTTACTTCCGCGCATGGGAGAATACAAAAAATAACAATCAAAACATTTTTTGCTGTGTATGTACAGTGTTTCTCTTGAACGGGATGAGATGGAATCCAAGGAATTTTCGCCTGAACTATTAGGAAGTACCCTCTATACTCCTGAAAAGTTTTTCCCTGTTCTTTTGAGAAGTATCTACTTGAACTTGTGGGAATTCCTGAACTACAAGAAAGTCCCATTCTGAAATTCTAGAACGTTCGTTTCTGAACTTCATGAAAACTCTCTAGCACTTCTGGGTAATTCCAACTAAACTTTTGTGAAGTTTAGAACTTTAGAGAAGTTCTTCCTGAAAATTTTAAGAAATTCCTTCTAGAACTTATAGGTGGTTATATACAATAGACTAGATTCAGGCGTTATTTGGCTAAAATTTACGTGAAATCTCGACTTTTTTTTTTTTCAAATAAACGTATCTGATTTTGTAAACAAAGAGGGGAAATAAGATTCAGACGTAGATTTCTCAAAAGTTTCAGCACCCTCACAGAAAGTAGCATCATCATCATGTTAGGGAAATGTTATTCCTTGTGATGGTGGCCCTAGTTTGCATTAACGTGCTAAGGATTTCAAGAATTCAACGTTTGAATCTTACTTCCCCTCTTTGTTTGCAAAATCAGATACGTCTGTTTGAAAAAGTGCCCGAGAAATATCCTATTGCTGAATCTAGCATTCCGTTTATGTGGATTAGATAACGCTGAAAATTCAATGTTTCTTTTTATCTACAATTAGCGCAGTAAACAATAACTGGTTGAGGGAACTAGATTTTAGTTTGACTACAATACCTCTCCTAGAATGTGACGCGAAATCATGTTATCAGGTTGACGCAAATATCCCAAAAGATTACTATACAATAAAGTTGCCTATCAGTCACCTGCAATCTAATTGGGTTAACATAACTGCCATTAGGCTAAATCAAACAATCCCACACCGAAGCTGGTGGTTAAGTGTTAAAATACACATACGCCGCACAGGTCATATAATCCGTTACCTTATGCAGGAGAAACACGCTAACTCAGTGCCACACACCACCCGTGGTGCATCGAGTCGGGCATAGTAAAAGCGGATTGCATCTTCAGGTGCTAGGATGCCAGCACGCGAACCAAATCGGGTCGTGTTTCCTTCATCTGGGTAACTAGCCCCCTTGCCTCTTGCGGCGCTGAATCTGAGAGACCAGCAAAACTTCATTTATACACATAAGTTGAGTTTCGCTTGCCGTGTCCTCGGTAATCCATACCGTACCCGCCGGTCGATCAGGACGAACCGGCAATCGCGTGGCAAAATGAAAATGGATCGTTTCCGGTGCTAATAAATGTTACGGTTTCCATTTACCACGACACGGACGGTGAAGGTGGACTGATTCTTCTGTTAGTTGACGATGAAGCGGTGGCCTGATGAACTCTAGATTGGTGGGTTGAAATTCACACCGAATGTTTGTTGAAATTTTCAATTTACGAGAGATATGCTTGTGTGTCTATGAAATTGAATAGCTACGGCCATAATGATTATTCAATAAAAAATAATTAGAGGTGGATTATATAAGGGATTTAACCGCGAGGTTCACGTAGGACATCGTTGGTGTATAGCAATAACGGTTTCATCTAATTTATACATATCAAAACACATATTGGGAGCTGATATTAAAATGTTTTTATTATTTCTCTTTGAGGAGCTGGAACCGTAAAATCATTGTCGATTTGATATCTCACCTGACAGTTCGATTTGTACTTTTATATTCGTTGCAGTTCAAAACCGGAAAAATCATTCGCGCGAATCAATTAAACTGCTTTTTCCGTATGGTAACAGATAGTCGCATCTAGTGCGCTGTGTAGCACACCAGATGCGCTATTCACAATTCAATCGTACAGGACGAGAGTAAAATCGTTTTAAGCTAGTGAGCTTTTCCGTTTTTCAGTTGCGACGATAATAAAAGGGCCTGAAACTTACACCCCGTTCACACTACAACTTATATTACGTGATATAGAATATCTTGATATCAGCATCTATACATCTAGTTTTCACTGGAAATAATGTACATGGCATTTGATATCAAGATACTCTATATCAAGTAATATAGGTTGTAGTGCGAACGGGGTGTTAGAGTCCCTAGAAAGAGTCACGACAAGAGCTGTGTTGTTAAATTCACCAATTGCCTTTGGTGACTGAATTTGATGAGTTGCGCTGTCAGTTTTTGTATCATATCTTGCAACCGTGACACATGATTCATGAGTTTGATACACAGTTTTTGTTGCACATATATTTGAGGGTGTGCGTGTACTGAACTAAATTTATTTTTTTCATACACACTCACACATGATATTGGGAACTAAAGACAAAATCAACATAAACTAAATTTGAAATCAACTTGGAGTAAATATCTCGTTAGGCTTTGCTCCAAACATATTTGAGTTTATCTTAGTTTTTTTCTGAATTCTATACAGTACATTTAGATTTTGAAACATATTGAAATGTATTTTCATGAGCTGATATAGTTTCGTTTGGATTAAAAATTATTTTGCAAACTGTAGAACGAAGGAAAAATCTTGGAATAAATGGAATGTGTCCCACTATACATAACCTCTTAATTAAATTGGGTGAATTCTTATAAAAATCTTAAGCCCTTGCTACATGTATAAAATATATACGGTTACCTATGATAAATAATTTTATGATACATGATCATTTATATAAAATAATTCATACTAATAATTTTGTTTGAATTTGTTCAATTAATTTGTTAAATTTTGTTTATTTCTTCTGTATATATTAAATTATATTTTATATATTATATAAAATCACAAGTTTATTAGTTTCTCGGCCAATTGTAAATCCGAGCAAATTTTGAATTAGTGGTAGTATTGTATGAAGTCTAGAATTACGGTTCTCAGTAGCAATGAAATGAAGTGAAATTTTAACGCTGAAAAACTGCGAAAATTGGGTTAAAGGATTAAAAGTATAAAGTTACGGTCGTTCGGAGTCGATTGGTGATATTTTTCAGTCCGGTCGCAACGTAGTAGCAGTGGAAAAAGTGACTGCTAACCTTTCCCCAACTATCCAACATCCCAGTGATTTCTCGTGTAAGTGCAGAGGATTTCTCGGCTTCCTCCAAAGCGAGTATCATGTCAACACATTCCTTCCCATTCCCTACTTGACCAGCATTCGAGCACGGCCAGCGCCGGTATTGCTTTATAATGGGTCACCAGTTTTTACACATTGAAGATGTATGTTAGTCCCAAACATCATCTGTTGGTTCTTTGTGTAAATACAGCTGATCTGGCAATAACGGAGTTGCATGCGTGGGCGGTCAATCATACTCATGCTCATGCAAATAGTAAATGCGAGCAACTGTTTTTTTTTTTGGGAAACGATAACTATGGAGTTAATCCAAGAGTTACATTTTTGTTTAATGTAAACCAAGCAAACAGAATTGGCAATTGTTTTACCTAGATTTATTTGATTGGCTACAAATTTTGAGCCTAAGAAATGCCCACAGGCAAAGAAAACAGAAATATAGTTTTTTTTTGTTCATTTATAGATGTATAGATGATCAACATTATAGGCCGATCCGAAAATTCGTTAAAAATTTATATAAAATTTGCGAAACGAATATGAGCTGTGAGTTCACTTTGGAATGTTTAATGCCATTCCAGTAGAAATATTAATAACAAGGTGGCGAATTTGTGCCTGCCTTGACCTAGACCGCATGGAGATGTGTGACATAAGTGTATACGTTTGCTTCGAAACACTGCCCAACAAAAGCCCTACGCTCAATTTCAAAACGATTTCTATTCAATTTTTAAAACCTGCCTAGCTCTATCGGACCTATCCACACTTTTTCTTCTCATCTTTGGTTCTAGCAGAAATTGCTGGCCACTCTTAGGGTTGCATGTTTATAAGAAGGATATTTCCAATTTTCAAACATTATAATTGATTACGTGCTTCATGCAACAACACAAAACATGATAAGTTAAAAGAAATATTAAGGTTTCTCAGTTTATTTCCATAGTTACTACTACTTTTTTGCATAATTTGTCATGAAGACATTACACATTGATTTGACTTCGATTGCGTCCTTTCAAGTAACATACCAAATCAGTGCTGCAACTGAAATTCCATCACCTTGAAGAAGAATACTTTAATTCAGCGGTTGGTACTGGTTCGTAGTCGGATCACGTCGCCGTCATGCTGTCCGTATTCTAATCTTTCTTATGGTCTATATTTTCACAATTCACAATAACCATGACAGGTTTCATCGTAGTGATTTTGTGTTCATTCCTCCATTTCTAGTACACATCTTGTAACTCTTCGTTCTTATAAACACTGATATGAACCTGTAAAATATGATAGTTATGATTCTCACAACTGATTGAATAATGAATCAACAAAACCAACTAACCTTGATAGTTTTAAGTATAATCATTGGATCACAGCAAGAATAACAACGATAACAACAACGCATAGCATAACACATCATTTTTACTGTGGGCAGCACAATTCACTCCACTCCACTTCACGTGTATTTTGCTAACCACCACCCAATGGTACATTTGTCGAAGAAAATCCATCTGGCCGCATACACTATCCGTCTCTCTAGATTTTCTACAAAAATGGCTAACATCAACTATTTTGAGTAATATAATAAATAAAAACGTAACGTAATGTAATAAATAAAAATTACTAACAACTGCAAAAGCGCAGCTTCAAGCACATCACTTTTTTCTCCATCAGCTTGTTTTTGGTCTTATTAGAACTGTCAAAATACACATTTGCCATCTTCCTTTTGCTCCACTTCACAACTCAACAGCTCACCGTGATCCACCCTACGGTGGATTGATGAGCTGCATGGTGGTTGCATGTGAGCTTTTATCTTGTTGCGTGACATCGCTGTGACATTTCCAGGCAAACTCATCAAAAAGCTACTGGTGAGAAAAACAACAGCACTAAGAAGAACATGCAACACTTATTTCGATTAGTTCTCATTTTGCGTGCATGTATAATTCCGATGGGATGCGCTGTAACCAGCCAGTACCCATTAATGGGTGAAAATGTACCCATATTTTGATAGTATATGAAGCTGTCAAAAAATGGGGAATTTTAAAATCAAAATAATGCATACTAAATACCCATTTTTTATTTTCAATGAGAGACCAAAAGATGGGTATTTTTCTACACATTAATGGGTAGTTGAAAATGCGCTGTTCGAAAAATGAAAAAAACTTCGCGTTGGAATCTCGTCCACGAAAACGCGCATAATATAGAAGAACTGAAGGCTAAATTGGATAGCAAAAGCTTTCAAAATCTGAGAGGTGCGTTAGAAATTTATTATTATTATATAACATGCTTCGATTTCATTAGTAAAACAGTACTTCCCAGTATGTGTCGCTTCCGGAGCGTAAAGTTCAAGCGTTCATCAAGCACTTTTCCACGGAAGCCTCGAGGAAATGTTTGGCCGATGTAGGGCTTCTCTCTGGATGATAACGATGTGATGACCGCTTCAATAGATCACTTGAACGTCGCTGGAATATTTGTCGATGTGAAAACCCCCGAACAAAACTTGACATACCTGGGAGGTAAAAGGCCTGAGGCTTAAAGTTTGTTGTTACAAACAAATACACAAAGGCAAATACAGTAATTGCGTCCTATTATTTTCATGCAAATGCTCATTAATCAATATCACAACTAAAAACACGAAAAATCATACCGATTTCGCAAATAACAAACATTTCGAAAAATGGGTATTTCTTACTCATTTCTTGAATAAAAAACGTTTAGTAAAATGGGTATTACATACCCATTTCCCAAATAACAAACATTTTGAAAAATGGGTAAAAAATACCCGGTAGTCTGACGTACAGGCTGTTTACCCATTAATGGATAAAATCGTTTTACCCATTAAAGGAGTTAACCCACATAAGTTCGAAATGGGTGATATTTTACCCATTAATGGGTACTGGCGGGTTACAGTGTGCTCGATAGGAAGCTCCGATAGGTAGATTTGGTTTCACTCTTTGCGTGAAGGCTGGCGCACAATAGCGCGTCCCACGTCGCGTCGCGTTGACGTTTAATTTTGAGATTAGCACTTCTCATAAAAGGCGTCACAATGACGCGTCGCGTCCGTCGCGTCGTTGTGCTAAAACGCCAAAAATGTTCTAAAGTACCAGCGTTCTCCCGCGTACGGCTGCTGTGACGCTTTGGTTTTGAGAAAATTCAAAATTGACGCGCGCCGCACGGTTCGGGTGTATGTGAAGTTTGAGTTCAATGCTACTGAAAATTTAATTGGAAAGCACTTAAATTGTGAAAATCAAGGAATTTGAGTGTCTGTGGTCCAAATCTAACAAAAATTATAAATACACTATACCTAATTTGTATTCAAAATTGAGAACTAATCATGCTGGTTGTGTTCATATATTCTTTCTGCTTGCTGGAATAAAATAATTAAATTGAAAGCTTAGCCCTATAAAACAAATCTTTAAAGTTTCTGTTAATGTTGCTTTTAGCTTTGCTGGATTGTTTGTTTTGTATCGGTATAATATAACATATGTTGACTTTTGAGTGAGTGAGAGTGAGTGAGACAGGTGAATAAGTGCTCCATCGTTTCTGCTGGTCATGCATGTAATGTTAAAATGTTATTCAAACATATTCTATTAGAAATTTCAGTTATTAGTTTCATTACAATTATACAGAATTGACATAGAAATATAATCTGAAAGTGGAAAGATATGGTGTAAAGATAAATCTACAAACAACTCTTTCTTCGCACTTCTATATTTAACTCTTGGGTTGAGTTTCCTTGTTGGTTCTTTATCCTCAGGTTGCTCCTGAGTATTCAACATATCAGATTACAAAAATCAAGAAATGTAAATTAGGTATTCAAAGGCGTCTTTGTCAGTCTCAACAAATTAATTTCAAACAAAGCAAGCAATTATTTGATGATGCTTCAGAATCCTAACACCCCGCTCACACTTCAACTTATATAACATGATAGAGGCGATCTTGATATCAGCATCTATACATTTAGTTTTCACTAGAAATAAGGTTCATGGCATTTGATATCAAGATACTCTAAATCACGTAATTTAGGTTGTAGTGTCAACGGGGTCTTAACTATTTATAACTATAGAACATAATTTCTTTGTTTAAAGCTCATCCTTGGGAAAACAATTCGAGGTATTTTACATTAAACAAGACGTAAAAAGTAAAGGGGTCTAACATGACTAGCAAAAAATATGTTTGAATTGATTTGGACTAGAGTTTGGTGGTAGATCTCAAACCCCGCAATTCGACATTTGCCTCAGCTACTCATCTACTCAAAATAAAAATGTTCCGTCAAGTCATGTCCTCAAGTAATTTGCGTAAGCCACTTATTTTGTTCAGGCTGCTTTGAACAAGATGAAGTGAAATAAGGAACTCAGCTTGTTTAGATTGAAATTCAACTAAAAATGATAAGACGAATAATATCACTTACCCCCCCTTGATCTCCGCTTCATCTAACCCAGCTGATCGTTGCCCGAACTCTTACTGAACCAAAGAATCTGCTAATTTTACGTGATGATTGCAAATAACAACCATCACAACCTTTCACAATTTACCAGGGTTTAGGACCTGTAGCTGATGTTCTCAATAGTTCACATTCTTTCCGACATGCTACTATGGAGACCCATCATCATTAAGTCCGGTGTTAGCCATTCATCCTATAGGCATAAACCCTTCTTGTAAGAAGGGTAAACACATTTCAGTTAAATATCTGCTAGTTTGCGAACGTCTGTAATTATTAAAGAAATTTTATTTTTTTGATGGGTAGTTTATATTTAAATGCTTGCACGATTGAGAACAAATAGTTTCGTTTATTTATCTCTGATTTGTGTATCAAAAGATTTGTGATTCAAAACCCTTGCAAAAAAGCCGACATTATTTACATATTGAAAATATTGGCATACAAATTACATAATTAAGAGATGAATTATCAGTTTGCATTCAAAACAAAACAAATGATTCAAGTGGACGCTTGGTTGACGCTGTATTGTGTGGTCTATAGCGTCCTGCGCGTCATGTGCGCGTTTTAGTACCAAACGCTGGCGTTGACAGCTGACGCGACGCGACGCGGGACGCGCCGGCCTTGACTCTATATTAGGGACTCGAAACTCTGTGCGTCGCTTTACACGGTAGGAATCAAAAACCCATTAATGGGTAAAATTTCATCCATTCTTCAAACCTATATTAACTATTGGAATAATTTGTCATTGAAAAATGTATGGGTATTTTTTTACCCATAAATGGGTACTAAAAACATTTCAATTTTACTTTTGTTTCCTCCTGCCATCCATCATACATTTTACCACTCACCATTTAGGATTTCGGTAAGTTTCTGTAGGAAATGTTAGTAGGTTTTGGCTAACTATTTTCTATTTACAGGATGATACAACATCACTCACAGAGCAACTAACAATATACGTTGCTCTAGATTTGCTGCAGAATGTGTAGCCTCACCTGATGGTAATAAATATTAGCTCAGGGTGTAAACCGGCTTGTGGCAGCAATTCTGGAAGTGATGAAGCATCAAGCTTAGTATGATGTAAACGATGTAACAATTGTAAAAAAAAATCAACAAGAAATTCGTCATCAAGATTTGCTTATAGCATATTATAACTCTGTAGTCTGAATTTTTTTTACCCATATATCAAAAGAATACAAAATACCCATTTCTTGACGTTTATGCCATATACTCATAAATGCGTCGTTCGAGTTTTTCCATTTAATGGGTTGACTCCCTTTTTGAGAAAATATTTGAAATTTACCCCATTAATGGGTTTTTGATTCTTACTGTTTATATGAATAATGTTTCTGCAAAATTAAGAGTGTTCAGTTTTTGAAAAAGTACGATTAAAAGAATTTAATCAACTGTAAGTCAACCGGATTTGGCTTGTAACACTCTTGTAACGAAAATAAACAATACAAAAAATACAAAAGTAAAGATGAAAAAACATAGCTAAGCAATGAAGAAATGAAAATTTGAAAAATAATTGAAAATGTACACCAAGCAATTTTCATCCGATCAATGAAAACGAAATCAGCACTTTAAAACTAGTCAATGAGAAAAATAAAAGTGAGCACTGAATCGACGCAATAACAACTGATACCTTAATCGAATATTGGAAATTTCAACGTCTTCGTCTTTAGCTTCTTACACACAAAGAATTATGATTGTTAGAATTAACAAAACCTTTGACCTTTGAACCTTTGAAAAATTGACAACCCAACTAACATTTTTGGTTGCCTCAGCCGAAGTTAAGAACTTATAAGCTGTTTTATAATTGTATAAAAGCATGTGAAGCTGAATAAGCTAAATGTAGAATTAAAAAATCGATACAGTACTTATGCGTAATGTAACACAGCTTTAACACAACATTT
>JASCZW010008589.1:0-49070 GCA_034211315.2 Aedes japonicus
CCTCTTATGTGATGGCGTCGGGTGCTATTGCACGAAAGAAGGCAGTAGCAACGAAGACAATGTAATACAAATTGCATCAAAGGGGACGAACTTCAGTTATTGCGCCAAAATAATTGGTTTGAACTAGTGCCACTCTAAACGGATGTTTTTCTATGATTTTCAGAAATATGCCTAATTTGCTTGCCACCTCCAACAACTAATCCAGTATTCCCAACTAGGAACTACAACAAACCCAACAAATGGTCGGTCTGACGTGTCGCAGTTCGTCTCGAATTATCCGTTCTAGGAGTTTGTTCGTTGGTTGTTAAACGGTATTTGTCATGTACTCCGAGATGCGGCGTTTAATGAATGCGGTGTTCAGCCGGGGTGCGGTAATGAGACATTTTAAACAGAACAGGAGAAAAATTCAACCAAACAAACTCTTTAGTCGGCAAATTGATTTGGTCGGGCAGCGGAAATATAGTAAATATCAAGAACTGATTTTCACCAAAGGCTCAAACGAACTTTATCTTCATTGATTACCTACCGTTTGAATCGGTATTCCGGAAGAGAAGATCTTCTTTCTTGAAACGCTAAAGCTTATGCTATCGCAATTACCTCATTATTTGCTCTCAACTTAGTGTTCTCAGGCACTTGCATACAGTTATTTATTAAGAGCTTTCGATTCCAGGTACCATTGTTGCATTGGTATGATTGTGTGGCATGTACCCTATATGACGAGGGAGTCGAGAAATTTTCCCTAACGCAAAATTCCTAGACCAGACCGGGAATCGAACCCAGCCACCTCCTTGGTTTGTAGCCGCGCCATTCCCGTCTGAGCTAAGGGAGAAGAAGATCCAATATACGCAAATAAACAACTTACGCACAAAGCTATCAAACCGCTATGGGATGATTAAAAACCGGGGCGGCTTCTGATGAATCCTTTGTCCGACCAACAACAGTTTTAGTGTATTGAACACCACAAGGAGCAAAAGAGAATGAAAACAATCCTTTGGATATGAAGCTGAACCCTACGCAAACATAGATGTGTTGAGCGCGGCTGCGAGCGCGGCTGCGAGCGCCGCTGCGAACGTGGCACAAAACATGAGCTCGAAAATTACGCTTGTGTTCATGCACATTTTGATGAGTGCTTGTGGGCACTTCAGAAGAGTGTTCATTCGAGTGTATACTTCATCAAACATCTGCGCGAGGCTGCACCTAGAAGATTGGAGGGCGCTATGGAAGGCGATGTTTAGGATCGACATATCGCCTTCAACGATTTATTCTATATTTTTCGTCAGATGTCACTCGTTAGCTGGCAGTATAAATTGAGTAAAGGGGATTTGATGTCGGTCGAGACTTCATTCGTGTGATGTCTCGTCTCATGTCTAGCCATTATTTATTAAACACTAATTTGTTTCGTGTTGAGCTGGGAGACAGCAATCTATGTGAATGTGGACAAGGTTATCAGGACGCAGATCAGAACTTTATGATTCCCTTCAGGTTCAAGGTAGACATCTCAATGTACCGATCCGAGACATATGGCTTTACCCAAAGTACACTGCTGCAAAGTACACTGTTGTTCAACAGTTGTTCAATACATATACTTATTAGGAGCACTGAATTATTTGCTGGGTTTTCACTACCATTTTTAAGAATTGAGAAATTGAGAAAGAAATTTCTAACCAAAACCTTTTGGAGCCTTCGCAGTAAGATGCGATCTCTTGCATCTCTGCAAAAGAGCTCCAAAACGCCTCCTTGTAGTTTGCAGAACTCCTCGGCAGTGGCCATGCCGTGACTGGTGATTATTATGTTGGAGTAATCAGCCAGCCGTGCACGGTCCAATATTGTTCCAAAATCCGCTTCTTCGAGCCTCGTTGTCCAGAAGTGCATTATAGACCTCCTGGTTGTCGTTATTTTCTAATGCTACACACTTAGATTTTTTTGACTGAAATCTGTAATATTTTACCGAATTCTCAACATATGAACGTTCGGTAATCCAATGTGACGGATTTCGGTGATAGTTTACAGATATCTGTAAAAAAAATTACCTGCTTTCGGTAAAATTTTACCGAAACCCGTAAAATCGGATTACCGAACGTTCAGTTGTTGAGAATTCGGTAAAACTTTACAGATTTCTGTAAAATAATCTGAGTGTGTACTGTAGGCAGCCGAGGTCAATTCAAAGTTAAATATTGGATTTGATCTATATTTATACAATTATTAAAATTCAGTTCCTTTTTTTTTTAGTCGGTTCGTTTATTCATTCAGTTTCGTAAAAAAATTAATTTCGCAAATTGAAAAATATAATTATAAAAAACAACAATATTTCAAAAGGTAATACAAAGTTTTCAAATTCAAATGGATATAAAAAAAATAGGTCAAAAAATCATGTTTATTTTAAGTCGCACCCTGAGCAAAGTTGGAAAACTGTCTTAAAACGATTTTTTGGAGCAAAACTTCATTAAATTAAATTATCTTAATTAATTAAATTTAGTAATTAAATTCTGTGGGAGCAAAAATTCCCCTAATTCATAAAAATGAAAATTTGGAATTTTAATTATGAACAGAAAAAAACCACCCATCTTATTTTTCAGATCAAAACTAATGGCTCTCGAGTTATCGATTTTTGTCGCGTAATTTGATCATTCGTACCATATTGCGTTGGATTACTGACTTAGACTTACACTCAAAAAAATCTACACGTTATTTCCACGTGAAATTTCACATGACTTTCACTTGAACACGTAACCAAATCTTCTTCGGTAAAATCAGGTGAACATTAAGTGCCAATGAATTGAACGTGAAAAAACACGTAACATTTATGTGATTTTCACGTAGAATGTGGAGTTACGTGGAAATCGCGTAGCTCTTACGTGCGTTTCACGTGGAAATAACGTGACGATTTTTTTTTAGTGTAGTCATG
This sequence comes from Aedes japonicus, assembly GCA_034211315.2. Taxonomy (NCBI): domain Eukaryota; kingdom Metazoa; phylum Arthropoda; class Insecta; order Diptera; family Culicidae; genus Aedes; species Aedes japonicus. Next base: position 2,906 of record JASCZW010008589.1, read on the forward strand.
CACACATGCAGAAAAAATTGAAAAAAATAATCACAAACCCGTTTTGAATGACCGGAAAGTGAAATAGCGTGAGTTACTTGAATCACTCTAATTAGAGTAAAGTTCGTTAGGGTTCACAAGTCAGCAAATCAACAATATTTATCTGAATCACAATTTCATGGTGATGTTCGCTCATCACCATGAGGCACCAAGAGTGGACAGTGATGTTTTTGCTAGAATGAAAGATATGAAGAGAAAGTGTTGAAAGTTCCGTCAGTGTACGGTAGGTTGGAAATAGAACAAATGTTTGAAAATTGAGCGAAAGGGCATGGGTACAGTAGTACTTGAACCAAGGACGTCACCCTTTGCCTAACATCCCACAGGAACTCTCTCCTTTTTTGGGATTGTTTTGATTCGCAACGTCAGTTCCTCTCCCACGTGCGCATCAAAACAGAGTGCGTACAGTATATCACTAGAATAACTATCACAAAGCCATCAGTGGTACATGAGCGCTTTATAAACGTCATCTTTTGCCTGTTGAGATGGCGGATTTGTTCGTGCCTCGACCTACCCCGCAGTGGGATGTTCACATGCAAAATTTCATCATCAAGCGGTAACGAGATATGAACAGAAATATGGTACAGACAGATTAGCACAATGCGATTTTTCCCAGTGAGTTTCGTGGTCTTCTATAATATAAATGCGTAGAAATGTTACCTTCGTCGGTATGAATTTACAATGTAATTCTGGTAATAACTAAACGATTCATCCAGCCCCGTAACGGTCATCAATCTAGCTCACATTGCCGTATTTATTTCAGAGGTTTTGGTGTTAACTTCAAGCTCTCTTTCAACTCTGGAGAAGAATTTCATACATTGGTACCTCAACAATAGCTAGCCCCTTCTGAGAGCAAAATGGGGTTTTTATTTATCAAATTGCAACCCTTCATTGCAAAAACAAAAACGAGACTATACATGTTATTCAATTCAACTATTCCAAACTTATCGAATTTCATCACTTTTGAAACGAGCCCTGTTTCGCTTCAACGGTAATGTATCCCCATTTGCTAAATTGAAAACACAAACAGAAATGGAAATTGTACACTTACGTTTTCCGCCAGCCGAGCAAAAACATTTCTCATTGTGTTTCGCTTTCAATAAATGTTGAGAGCGTCAGAAAAAAAAAACTGCATTGTATGCTAAGTCAATTACGTAATATAACGCTTCGAAACGGTAGAAAAAAAACACTGAACTGAAAAGCAGTGTAGATAAACAATCCCTAATCCGGTACAATAAGTTCCATTGCAAACAAACACACTTCCGCTCACACTCCACCTTAGAAGACAACCGGAAGCAACAGAGAGCTTTTCTCTGAGTTGGGAAAAAAGCCGGAATACGACATGGTTGCCTAAGCAGAACCAGGGTGTGTTGGTTGGGTACTTCCCGAAGCCGCCGAATCCCGAACACGTATGTGAGTTAGCAACTTTCGCATTGTGTCCCAAATCCTTCCCTTACCCATCGTCCAAGTATCCATTCGAAATCTTCGAAAAACATAGAGCTGGGAAATCTTTTTCCATGATGAATAATTAATTATACCCTACCAACTCGGCGAAATGGAACGAAGCGAGCTGAATGCTGACTTGCTTTACATGTATAAAAAAGGAAACCACCGAACGACGACAATCCTGCCTCAGCTCGTCTAGTAGAGTGTCGTTCCTTGGCTTTGCTTTCGCTATAAAGAAGTGCACAGGTAGGAAGCAGCAAGGACGAGGTTAAGGACGAAAGCCCGCGCTAATGTATTTAACAGCTTTCCGATGCCATTCGCATGTCTGATGGCGAAGCAGTGGAAATGGGATTCCGCTTTCGATTCATTACGAAACTTACTTTTTATGCAGCAAATAAATCTTCCCCCGAGGGGTGGCTGCATGGATTAGGTCCGGAAACCATTGAAGATGGGATTGGTAAATGTGAATTGAATAATAATCTTGCGTTTTCGTTTTCAGAGTCCTCTCCGTAGCAGTAGTGGCAACAGCATTGGCAACCGCCCTCCCTCAAGCTTATTCATCATTTTTATCCCATAACTCGGTATTGTACATTGCACCCAAATCACCGCATAACTCATCCCAAAGCGACAGCATACCAACATGTGATAACTCAATTTGCAATTTTCTAGATGTAGCATCATCCATCATAGGTAAAACTGGTGGCAAGATGGCACAGCTGTTATAACGAAAAGCTTTCACGCATCTCCACAGTACATTCGCTAGCAAGCCTATCAGACGCTCAATCAGTGGCTCTGCAAGCGCAAATAGTCTACCGAACATGTCACAAAACCACACAAAAAATTGATAGTGCCAAAAACGTATCACAACTGCTAGAACTACGCCAACGACACGCCAGAATCAGACTAACCAAGCACCCATCAGCTCCATCGCCGGCAGTTCAATTTGCTGCAAAGCCACTACAGAACTAAAAACGCAAAAGCTTGTAAATCGCATTCGACTTTTCGAACCCAAAACCATAGGTTTGCTTCTCCCGACCTGTATAGAGAAAGTAGTACGAATTAGTTGTGCTTGATCATAGTTGTTGTATTTGTGGAGCCGTGTGTCTTGCGTGTGTATTTTCCCTAGGTGCTCCAGGCAAAATGTAGAATTTCCCATGGTAGACAGACAATGAGTGAAAGCAGTACAAATATGCAAAACACATCATAAACCACGACAACAGCGCCAAACCCATCCAGGAGTGATTCCCCCCAAGCTCGAATTCCTTCTCCTCATAGATCATCTCCGCGTGCGTGCAAATAGCAAATAGAATTAAGCCTCGTCACTTCCTTAGTTTTCGGTATAGCACAACGTAATGGATTCTCTCTAGTGAAACAAAGAGCACACCAGAAAGCAGTAAACAACTCGTTCCGCTCGACTGTCGTAAAATTTTGCGTGTCCCTGTTGTTTCCATTAGTGTGAGGCTCGTCATACGTGCATTTTGGCGTTGGTTGTGCGTGCTTATGTTATGCCCAACGTGTTCGTTTGTGTTGTCTCAGTAGAGTGATTAGATGTGTGATAAGTGACCAAATTTTCAGTAATGGTATTTTTAGTTAAAACCTACAGGTTTTTACGAGATTGTCACATTATCAATGAGCAAGAGTGTGAGAGTGTTTCAGGTTCTGCATGCAACATAGGATTTGAAGAATAGCAACTTTTTGCACCAATGAGTAACAATTCACACCTAAGGGCATCTTCAGCGGTGGTCTATTTTTGGAACAACTCCATACTTGACTTGCATCAGCCAAACTTGAATAGAATCAGCTAAAATTGTCGGTTTTGTCTTTCTTGTCGTTAAACCCGCCAACACCTGTCATCCTGTCAATCATTCAACATGAGAGATTTTTTGCAAACTTTATGCCATGACTTTATGCAATGACCAATTAATTTTTACTGCCAATAGTGCGCCGTTAGCAGATAACGAAGAATACTCTTTCTTTTGGATGAAGTGTGTGGATGTGTGAATCATGCATTTCATTTTAACAATATTAGATAATGCTGATTTGTAATTTGGCAGCGGAAAAACAAGAGTCTAAACGAAGAGGGTCACGTCCTGGAAGATGCCGCAACGTCGACCTTGATTGGCGTTTCGGTCATCAGAAACTATTCCAGGACTACTTTAGTGACACGCCAACCTTAATGCGTCGATTTCGCATGTCAATAGAGATCCCAACTAATAATTTTAGTTTTAGTCCAGCCGAATAGCACTCCTCCCGGCGTGGTTGATAAAACTACATTTAAAACTGTTTCGTTCACCAACACCTCCTCTATGCATCTTTAGAACCGAAATGTGTACAAAGTGGCCCACTCTGTTAGACGGTTGTGAAAACGAGTTAATAAAACCTTTACAAGACCATACAGCTTTTGAATATGTTTTAGCGAAAGATGTTATGATCACTTGAGAAACTTCATGCTGCCATCAAAACCTACATAGGGCCCAATGGCCACAGCTGTCAAACTTCACGGTGATATCGTGGTTGGTTTTTGTTGTTCTGCTTTGTTCGATTCTCTGCTCTTCTGATTCATTAAGGAGTAAATAATATTTAGGAAAAAAAACTTCTAGTATTGCGAGAAATTTGGTTTTATAGCAAAATATCCAAAACAAAGTTAAGTTTTATCACAGCTTATCATGCTCCAAATCATATGCGTATTTAATTTAATGGTGAAAATTGATACGATAAGAGCCGAAAATTAATGCGTCTCAAAAATAATGCGAGATTAAATCTACTAAAACCAAATTGAAACAAATATATTCGATAAATAAATCACGAATTTCCTGAAAATTTATGGAATTAAATAAGGTTATCTAAAAGAAAGCGAACAATGGTTTCTGATCTACAGTTCATTAAAATTCCATCTAAAATTTGGTGTATTTATTCTTCCACATTTCAGTTCATATATTTCAATATGGCTATTGGGAAAAATCAAAGTTTTGGCAAAAAGCCAATTTATCTTCGAAATGGCTACTATAAAACTCTTTGATCATTTGCTGACTTCCCTCAATGCCTATTTGCCATTTAATGCATTTACTGCAGGCAAAATGGTTTTAAAATGCTTTTTTAAGTGACCATAACATGATAATTTGAATGACTCCTAAAAAGGCATTTCAAAACAGCATTTTACGAGTTCATAAAGTCAAAATAAAAGTTATATAGAAACTGTGTAGGTTCTAACTGAAGGTTGAAACCTATTGGCCCCCCTTGGTACCATAATTAAACCAAATTAATTTCCAGTGGCTTTCATAAAACTTTTTATACATTTTTATAAATATTACTTGAGATATGTTACTGACAATAGGTATCAAAATTCATGACATATCACCGATAATACAAAACGTTGAGAAACATCCTACTGGAGAAATTTAATGAGTTTTGATACCAATATTGCCAGGGTTTTCTACTGAAAATATACACTCAAGGCTATTCGCGGTCTCATTCGAGGCCCACGGGATCCTGTTCCAGAAAGACAGGTCGAGGACAAATCACCAGATAACCACAAAACGTTGAGAAACATCCTACTGGAAAAATTTCATGAATATTGATACTCATATTGCCAAGGTTTTCTACTGAAAATGTTCATGGCCATTCGATGCCCAACGGGAAGCTGTTCCGGAAAGACAAGTCCGAAGACATATCATCAGATGGCCACTAAATGTTTAGAAATGTCTTTTTGGAGAAGTTGCATGAATTTTGATACCCATATTGCCAGGGTTTCCTTCTAAATATGGTCATGGCCACTCTAGGCCCCAAGGGAACCTGTTACAGGATGGCCGTCCAAGAAACAAGTTGGCTTATTGCCCACAATATCAATAGAAGAATAGGAATTATTCCAAAGATTCTGACATCCATTCCTGGACATTTCATTCTCACAAGTCACATTTTGCTGAACTTTGAAAAGACTTACCTATTAATTTTTACTAAAATGTAATGACAAAAACATTCGTTTTACTAAAACGAATAACCAAAAACAAAACATCATTGATCAGAGCATTGATTGGCTGTGGGATACGGGCTGGATTTTAAGCAGTTTATTCAGCACCTGGGACATTTGATGAAGCAGCATGTAATATTTAATTAGAACTGCCAATATTTAAACGTTAATCTCTTTGATTACTTCTGATCTATCGAAACATACCTTCAGCAACGAGCATTAGACTCCGAAAATTTCATAGCCAAGGAATAAAGTTCACAATTGCAGCGACTTATTAAAAGCATGGGGATTGATTCCCCATCATGAAAATGTTTTCTTCAGCTCCGCAATCTTTAAATAAACTAACAATATTGTATAAGTGCGAACTTTGTGCTTGTGTGGAAACATGTCGATTGCTATGATCACAAACTCGTCTACAAGCAGGTTATACGTACTCAACCAAAATTTGAGTTTCTCATTGATCTTTAGATTGGCAATGTGTATTTCTTATTTCATTTACTCTCACGGAAACATTAGACAAAGCGACACTCGACGACAAACGGGATGCTTCGCTTAAAAACAAACTAACATAAGAGACAGCAGGCTTTACGTTACAATACCGGTGCGCTGTATTCATGGTTAATAAAGAAGAGAGGAAACGTGGGCCTCTCAAAAGCAACAATGCCATACCTGCTGCTCAACAGCGTAGCATTGAATTATCTGCTCGATAGATAGAGCTGTTGTTCTCATCATTCAAAGTGAAATAATTTGGAAAATCTAGGAGTCTTAGTCCTATTTCCAAAATAACTGATATAAACAGTCACCCCTTAATAAGCCGTTCCCTACCCTACCCTACCCTATATTCAGAGCGTGAAGTTTCAATTTCAATTTATTCAAGGAGATACAAAAATGTTGTGCAAGTTCGAACAAGAAATGCTTGAAGTATTTCAAAAAATTATATATGTAGCTGGGGGTTCCAAGTACACAAAACTGAATAAAATATTTAAAAAAATTTTTTCGGAGAAGATCAAAGCAAAATGAAAAAAATTGTTTGATGATAAACGTTAAGAAAACTGTGAAAGCACATAATGATTCTTTTACTACCTGTCATAGATGTGACAATATCTGTAAAGGGATTGATCACTTCTCTTAAAAGTTAACATTTTCTTTTCAACTTACCCTTAACGTTCAGCAAAGTTTGCAGAACTTAATTCATCAACAAAAAAATGTCATAGCATGGTCCACAGAAATTCTTCAAACTTCTTAGAGTCGCTGCAAAATGTACAGTTTTTTTTACCAAGTTTTCAAACTTACACATTTTTCATTATTCAAGGATTTAAGTTCACAAAACTTCACCAATGAAAGCACAGCTAAAGCGAAGCTAAAAAAAAAAGCTTTGATAAAATTCATAAAGCATTGGCAAACAAATTTGGAACTTAAGCAAGGTCAGTAATACAACGTTTGCATAGTATGCTTATCAACATTTGAATAGCTTGATAAGAGCTTCAGCGAAATTTGTTCGCAGAACTTTAGTAAATTTAGCAGGAGTTTATAAAAGAATCAGAGCGTTTGAGCTGTTAAGTGGAATTCTTGTAACTAGAAATGAGAAGAAAAATTAGTATTTTCCATTTAATTCCAACTACCTTTGCTATCTGTCAAGATACGCGTATTTCGCCTACAATGTGCAGACTTTTTCAATGTCTCGTACTTATTACTCGTATCTGTCAAGTTAAGCATAGGTAGTTGGAATTAAATGGAAAATACTAATTTTTCTTCTAATTTCTAGTAATCAGTATTGACCAAGAAATTCTGCGCAGGTCGTAGAACTTGATTCATATTGGAAGATCTTCAGTAAAGAACGAATAACAAGAAATTGTAAATTTCACTACTGTTATGTCATATACAGTTATGGCGTACAATATTAGAAAGTTTTACAAAACTGCAATGCAATTTAGAAATAACTTGCAGAACTTCATAAAAATCCACATAATTCAAACAGATTCCAGAACTTCAGCAATGTTGCAAGAACATATTTTATGCGCTTCTCATAAGGCTTGAGCCATATCCAAATCCATTTTTTTTTTTTGCGTTGGACTACGTACTTGTTTTCTATACTGGAGTACAATTCATAAGAAACCTATTGCGACCGTCACGAAAAGCGGTCAGGTTTTGAGCGTTAATATCTCAGTCGTTTCTTCAAACATTTTCAAAATGTTTGCCCCAATTTATCAGAAAAATTTCTACGCGCCGATTCCAATAATGAAAACCATTGATTTTAATATTAAACTATTTTATAATTATAGACGTTAAATGTAAGTATGAGAAATCTAATAAGTAGCAGTGAACGATACAAAAAAAATCGCCAAATCCGGCATTCGTCATTCGTTTGGCAGCCTTGGAGCTGTTCAGTGCGGCAATGACTTACCTTACCGGTATGGCCACTGATGTAATTCATGGTTCATTCGGCTTCTCCAAGTTTCGTCTTCCGTCTGCACTCCATCGTAGATCATACGCAGCCCCTTCCGCCACCAAGGGCGCGTTAGTCCTCTACTAGCAATGTCCATGTTTCGTGGCCGTAGAGAACTACCGGTCCAATTAAAGTCTTTAGATGGTCAACTTTGTAGTTCGGCGAACTTTGCTCGATGTTCGCCTTCGCTCCTTCGAAGTCCAAAGTAGGCACGATTGCCAGCCATAATGTGCTTTTGTATGTCTCTGCTGTTGTCGTTATCGACGATCATCGATGAGCCCAGGTACAAGAATTCGTCTGCTACCTCAATTTCATCACCGTCTCGTGGTACTCGTGGTGAACTCGTGGAAGGAGGCTAACATTGTCTTCTCGTGAGTCTCTTCCCTTTATTTAATTTGTTTTCAAGCCCAATCCTACCAGCTTCAGCCTTAAGCCATATGTACGTGTCCGCCATCGTCTCAAAGTTACGATATTAACGTCTTCGGCGAAGCCAAGTAGTCACGAGTGACAGACTTCCTGAAGATCGTGCCACTCGTCCCTATCCCAGCTCTTCGAATCACAGCCTCCAATGCAATGTTAAACAACAAACACGACAATCTATCACCTTGCCGTAACACTTTCTAAGATTCAAAGGGATCATACTCAATGAAAAGCATTCAGAGTCAGTGTAGATGAATTTTATTTGTTTTGAAAATCTCAGATGTCAAAATCAAGGGGAGATGAACAAATCAACTTCTTATTCTTCTATGACTACTCGTTTCTGGATACTCATTAAAGATTGTCAGGGCCTGTGTATAAACCACGTAGACTCATTTTTGAAAATCTCATACCCGTCATTATCCAAAACTATGGAAAACTTCTGTCTGATCTGCTGGAACTCAACAACTCAACCGGTTGACATAGAAAGCGATTTCAATATTAATATCTTTGAAACTCAGGTCTCATTCAACAACTTGGCAGTAAAAAGGCTACACAACGTGATCTATTTAACTGTCCTGAATATGCTTCCCACCCGGATCATTAACAATACCGCAACGACCATCGACCTCCTAGTCACAGATTCCACACAATCTATTGTTAAAGCAACGACTGCAGCGGGTAGTTCTATCTTGAACCATGAAATCGTCTATCCGCACTCCGCAGAAGGTAGCATTCCGGAAGAGTGGACCAAGCACACTTGCAAGCTGATTTCCAATCCAGAAACCATCAAGCAATCCTGGAATGCGAAGATATCAACAGGAAAGCCGAACTGGTAACGAGTGAATAGCAATTTTTTTGATCGTCATGTTTCGCGGACAACAATCTTCGTTCGTGATCAGAGTTCCCCATTTATTCAACCAACGAAATCCTTCAAGCAGTGAAACTCGGGGACCAAACTGAGCCCGATGAGATCGTCATTGCCAGGACAATTGCGCTTAACGTGATCGAGCAAGTACCCTAGCAGCCAGGGCTAAACGACGGTATGCGGGCAGAAATTTCACCCCGACCTAGCTGCTAAGACGTTCTGGCGTCATTTCCGGAGGGACGGTTTTCACAATGGTTCGATGCAAATCGCATCTGATGCTTCTATTAACGCCAAACTTCTGAACCAGTAATTTTCCGAAGGTCAGTTGACTAGTGGGTCAAGGAACTAGTGGTCAGTTGTTCAGTTGACTAGTGGGCAACCGGTTTCTTTTTGGGAAATGTTAATGCCAATGTAGGACCCAGACCAACTCCCCAGCGTTTCAGGTACAGGCATACTGACGCAGCGGACGTAGCCAGGAAGATGTTCGAAGTTGGAACCAATGCAGCCGGATCCGTAGGCATCCCAATCTCTTTCCTTAAAATTTCTGTGCCGATTCTCGTAAAGCTGTACAACGCAACAATTGATGCTAGAACTTTCCCCAATGTCTGAAAAAAAATCATCGTCACACCATTGCCTGAAACTTCCAATGCGACCGAACTAAAAGACTTCAGGCACATCACCCAAGTAGCACACTGCGATCATAATTAGTTGTAGTAACTTGATTATGACATAGCAAGTCATATTTATGTTATCTCAACCAAATGGCAACAAGTGTGCTACTAGGGCAACGTGCTTCCGACGATATCGAAGGTTCTGGAGTCTTACTGGCCCAGATCACCGTCTTCCTGGAATCACAGTACCACAACATTGTTGACGAAGGTAATATGCGAGGTTATATTCGACAATTCGGCTGCCCAGATGATTAAATCTTTTCTTGGAAACAGGAGTCAAACTGTCAAGCATGGCGACAGATTTCTACGGATTGGAGACTTTTCGACGGCACTCCACGGGGATCCTGCCTCAGCGCACAGCTGTATGATATGTATATCATCAGCCTGCCCTCAGCTCTCAAATGTGAGTATCACTTGTACGCTGATGATCTCCAGATTTACGTGTCTGGTCCCGTCAAGAGCGTGGATAGGCTGGTGCATGCTGTCAACGAAGATTTGGTGGCAGTAGCAATGCGGTCAGCAAAAAACAGACTTTCTTCCAATCCAAGAAAAACCCAAGCGATTGTATTCAGCAAGGTGGCTAATTCCTGGGGTTGAAATAAAATTCTGTGGGCAAACGATCGCCTTGAGCACCAAAGTTGTCGACCTTGGCGTCCTATTGAAAAGCAACCTAAAATGGAAAGACCAAGTCAACCGAGTAACCATAAAGTCGTACAATACTCTGCGAACAATCCGCCGTTTTGGATCAGTTCTGTCCCAAACAGTTGTCCCCCTAGCTGATTTTATTGTTCGTAATGGACACGCTTCTTCAAAGGTCTCCATAATGTACGATGTAATAATTTCAGCAACATCATCTAAGTCATACGGACTTTCAATAGAATGATGATAGTGATGAAATTTTAATGCAAGGATGTCTGAGTAAACGTTCCAGTCTGTATATTTGAGTTTCCTGAAACGGGGAGCTTGCATACAACCATTTATGTGATCGAAAAATACATAAAAAAAATGAATTTTAACAGGCGCGTTAAATTACAAGCGAAATGAGGCATAAGAAACGATATTGTTTGCAATCTTTCATGTTTGCATGAAATCTTTCATGCAACAATGTTTGCAATCAGGCAACAGGCTGGATTCAGGCGTTATCTGGCTTAAATTTACATGAAATATCCCATAATTTTCTGCCAGACCTAGCATTCCCTTTACGTGCATTAGATAACGCAGAAAATTCAATGTTTCTTTCTATATGTTTATGAACCGGTGATCCGCCAAAGATTTCTCTTCAGAGACTCTCCAATTATCAAATTCATGTGTAAACCTCTTTGTGCAGATAGTTATAGCAAGCACCTCTTCTCTGTTTGACTTTAAAAAAGTTGGAGTGTTACCGATGTTTAAAATATTTGAATTTGTAGAACATAAGTACTCCAAATAATATGATGGGCATTTGCATCGCTGCCCACAACTAATGGCAAGTTATTTCTATCACAATGAGATACAACTTTTTTCAAATCCTCTGTAGGTGAAGCCTCATCATCATAATATCATTTGCAATTTCTAAAAGTTTGTTGATGTAACTGCAAGCCTGCGTAAAATTAAAGAATTACAACTACAATTACAGCTTGAACGTGAACAACCTTCACTTTTTTGTTTATATTCCATAATAGGTGGGAATTTAATGATTCCTCACACAATCAAAGTCGAGAAAATATTGAACAAAATTTTCAGAAAAGAAAGTCATTTTTTTCTGGTACACCCTGTATAGCAGAGTCTGAATAATAAAATAAATTATTTCAAGTCAAGATGGATGCATCTATCACAAGTTAAAATTTCCGAAAAATCTGCAATGAGTTCAAATGAAGATCTTTCTTCCGTATTGTAACTGATTATCGACTGTGACTTGGTAGTACTAAGATTATTTTTTGGCTTTCAGGATTTGTGGGCAATGAGAACAGATGATTTAGTATTTTCCGACGATTTGGCACGTTATATTTCGCCTTCTTCTAGGGATTATAAATTTGAGTTTGTGTCATATTATTTTCTGTTATTTCATTTAATCGTCTAGTAAATCTACTAGACATCACATACATTTACACTTTTACACTGTTCCGGTATGTCAATATAACTCTTTCTTGAAATGTGCAAAACTTATAAGCTTGAGATTTCTGCAATGTTAAGCTTCACTCTTCCAGCAACTCGTAGACCCTGTATGATCTAAATAGTCAGCGACAAGATAAAGCAAAAACAAACTTACTTTTTACACCCCACTTTATGCCACATGCCAACGAACTTCAACAAAATTACCCTACAATACCATCAAGGCAAGATGACACCAAATGTATATGGATAAACAGTTCCATATTCTCATAACTGACCTGAATTATTTCAAACAGCTGCCCACGCCAGATTTCCACATCCTCGTCAACCCATCAGGATGCTCACCTTCGACAGCTGCTGCAAAGAGCCTTCAAAATTACGCTCCCAGTGCTGTCCGGCCGACTTCCACCTCCCACTCGTGTGATTAAGGCAAGCTCAAATTGTAACCTTCAAAACGGTTGCTCATCTTACCGCACTTGCACCGAACGCAGGCCAACCTTTAGTCGGGCAAAACACATCTTCCGGCGTGATTTATGCCGGAAAGATTTATTGTCTGTGTCGCAGCACGTGCTCCGACCTTGTTCCGCTTCTCTTTTTTTCCTCCTAGTTGTTTTGCTACCAACATCCTTCATATCCTCTTCCAGTACTCTTGCCTCTTTTCCGCGACTTCCACAGCACGTGTCTAACATCGCCACGGAATGGCATGCCAACAAGAAACACAACGTAATGAAAGGGTTTCATCCCGCGCAGACTGGTGAAGTGGAACATTTTATCTCCGTTCCACCGACAGAGCCTTCCTTTGACATCGATATTCTCCCCGTTACAAGTCAGCTGGGCCGCTCCCGTATCGCAGATGGCAACTCGCCAAGGGCACCGAAGTCACGTATCGTATGCTATAATTCAGTGGAATGGCTTCACTTTTTTGTGATGGCGGTATGTTTGCAAAATGATTGGAAGATTTGGCGCTTTAGCTCCAGTCAACTAACTGTAGTATGGGCCGAGCGTCTTCTGGAATCGCCGCAGTCTGTGGGTCGGTTCGTTTGATCCGATCCAAAACATAAGGGCATAAATTCGTGTTTCGAGTTTCATCACGAGCGGCGGCTGATCAAGAATGTCAGCTGGATCATAATTTGATTAACCGGCACTGGCTAAGGTTCCACGTTGGCTTAGTCGTTTCGTTTCGTGGATCGGGGTCTTAACTTTCAATCATCCTTCGACGAAATAACATCGACGAAAACACTGGGATAGTTAGATCCACCTCTTGTTGGTTTTCCTCTTCAGCAAACCTTGCATTGCTCGTTGATGAGGATAGGAAACAGGTGTTGGGCTTCCTGAATTGTGTTCAGTTCGGTAAGATTGTAAGTGTACCTTCATGTAAGTCGAACCAACCGGCAGAGGCTTTGCATAATTTAGCTTTCTTCGATAAAGAATGGGTGGAATTTTGTGATGGAAAAAAGGTTCCGATATCAAAACAGCTTAAACCAATACACGGCTTTAGGTTTATATTTTGCAACTGTGTTCAACTTTCCCTGGTTGTTATTTTGGTCAGAGGGTGGAAGGCGGTGGAGGCTCAGCGGGTTTATCGGGAACATGGCAATTATTGGTAATTGATGGTAATGCCGAACGATTATTGGTTTCAGTAAGGCTTAAAATGGATGGAATGGACCGGAAAATGAAAACATTTGCAACAGGGTCTACCGAATTATGGTCGATAAAAAAAACATTGTGTACACAGTTTGAAAGATACCTTTGATATTCTGCGTTATTGATTGCACATAAGGGAATGCTAGTTCTGGCAGAAATTGATGAAATAACATAACAAGACATAAATTGTTCAGACAGATAAAACATGTCAAATAATTTCAACTGGGCAGTGTTTTAAGTCAGATAACGCCTAAATTTAGTCTGTTGTATAGAAGATTGCAAACATAATTGTATGGCGTACGAAAGATTGCAAACATTTTTTTTCTGTGTAACTGGTGGGCTTAACATTGATGCAAAAATGAACGAGATTGGGTAAAAATATAATCAATTTAACATGGTATTTTTTTTTAACATGGACAAATTTAAATCCTCTTGTAAATGAATGGTGGACATAGGTTCAAAATATATATTTTTCACTCACAGGTGCTCGGAGATAGGTCATCAGACCGAATGGCATTAGGCCAAACGCCACCAGGAAAATGGGGCATAAGGCCGAATCGGTTATAAGGTTGAATCGGTTACTAAGCTGACTAGGTGACTGATAATTCATCGCTTGCTGATAATTGGTACCGCTTACTGTACAAATATCAAAGATGTTAATAACTGCATGGCTGATTTAAATTTTTGACATAAAAAGGAACTGTTATTCTATAAAAGAAGGAAAAATCTCCCATGACAATTCAGTAGTTTTTCCGTCCAAAAATTATTAAATTAAAACTAAGTTCAACCTTCAAAACGACATGATAGCAAATTGAAAGTTTTAAATTCGACAGAGCTGGAGACAGCTAGATGAGACAAATCTCACATGGATGTTCGATTTCTTCATGTCCTGAAGATATCTAGTTTAATTATTACATTGCGAGTTTTGAATTTGAAAGAATTGCCAGAACTGGTGACAGGTCTCTTTTTATATCTCTATTTTTAATTAAAGGTCTCTAAATTTTCTTATTTTACACTCAACAAAATGGACACATTGTTTCTAGTGAAATGCACATAATTTTCATCCACTGCCAAAACCAGTAATAAACACGTGGAATTCACGTAAGAGTTACGTGCTTTCAGAGATGGCATTTCGCGCTAATGTTACTCCAGCGCGTGAGATTTGTACCTTCATAGAAAATACAACCATAACTCACCGCAGATAATATAAAGCGCTCTTTTATTCGGTGGAAAATAGACAGAGTGAAAGTGTGCGCCAGTGAAGGGATGACTTGGGGTGAGTGAACCACTCTCTCTTTAAAACGACCGCTCTCACGTGCTCTTATCTGTCTTCGCCCACGTGCTCTCGCTGCCGCGTACACCTGGGTGAGGATGCGCCAGTGCTCTCTCTGTGATTCGCTGGTGCGGTTCATAGTGAAAACTTCGTCGGATCAGTAAAAAATGTCCGAAAAAAGGAAGCGGGAAGAAACATTCTTCTTTTTTCCTTTGCCATGTAGCGCCAAAGCGAATTTGCAATCACTGCTGTATATTAGCAGAAGAGCCCATGCCAGTGAGCTCACTGGGGCGCACTTGTCATGGAATTTATCTGCATTCACTTTGAATTTGAATTTGAGAGCGCTTCTTCTCACTCTAGAGCGATCGAGTGTTGTGTGAATAAAAACAACTTTTTTACACTCACATGCGCTACCCGCAAGCGAACGCGGGGGTTACTATACACAAGAGAGAAGAGCTCTCGTTGAGGTAGGAAGAGTGTGTGGAAAAATGTTAATCTCTCTTTACCAAACTGAGGATGTGGACATCACTGCGTGCTTTCCGCGTAAATTCCTATTCTACGTGAAAATTACATGAATGTTACATGGTTTTGCACGTGCAGTTCACTGGACACGAAATGTTCACCTGATGGTTACGTGTTCAGGTGGAAGTTACGTGAAATTTCACGTGAAAACAACGTGTCGATTTTTTTGAGTGTAACAAACGATCTCGTACCCACATAAAAAGAAACATTGAATTTTCAGCGTAATCTAATTGCAAAAATTGTTGAAAGGCGCATACAAGATTGCAAATAATTTTGCTCTTTGCGCCTCCTTTGTCTTTGAATTAAACGAGGGGAAATTTTACGCGCTTGTCAAAATTCCTTATTTTTTTCTGTGTATGAGTTGTGTTTTGGTTTTTGGAGACTTATCATGATTAAAAATGTTCAGTATTACCTTTGACCAGACTCTAACGTGCAAACAGCATCACAAGCTTTAGAAAACTACATAGAAAAAAATAATGAATTTTAATAGGCGCGTAACGAATTCAACGATGGGATCTGTGTAATGCGACTCACAGCTGCAGTTAATGAAAATGATCGGGGCCAAATTCCGCGTGGGCAACGCGATTCCTTGCTTTGTATGGACTGGCATTAAGGAATGTGGACACCTGTTTCTCAAAGGAAGATATTTATTTCCAAACAAATTCATAAGTTTGCTTTGTATAAATGACAATAAACAAACATCCACGTGATTTTGAATTTTTAGTTCTCATTTCTGAAGAACGCTCGGACTTTTCTCTAATTATCTCCCACTAGATTTTGCTCAAATATTTCCGTAACTTTTCGTTGTGCTGCAGACCAAATATTGATGTAGCAATCTTTCTTAAGACGCCGCTTAACTATTGCCCAGTATCATTCAATAGGACGCAAAAAAGGGCGTTTTGAGGGAATTTGGGCATTTTTAGACAAAATTTACTTTTTCCTTCTTGAGCTTCTCCAACGTAGCAGAACCTCAGTGAGCGGATGCTAGATCAGGCCAATACAATGGAAGATCCGTATGCTTTTGATAGATGAGTAGAAGCCGTTTTTTGATGCATTCTTTTCTGTAATTTTCACCGTTGATTGTGCCCGTTGTGAAATATGAAGAACTCTTCAAGTCACAAGAGCAAATGGCTTACCACATCAAAACCTTTTTCCCGAATTGTTCGGTTCGGAAGAAGCGCGTATCTGTCCTCTGCTCAGCGTTGACTTGATTCCATTTCCAATTTGTCGTACGTTCCGTCGTCCATCAAAATGTACCTGTTTGGCTTTTGGATGAGAACGTCAGACAAGTTCCGTGACCGTATTTCCCAAGAAACTCTCTGTGAATCCGTGCTTTTGGGTGTTTTCTGCTTCTTGTAGGTTCTGATGTTGTCACGCTATTTGATATTCTGCAAAGTTACGACGCTAATGTCTACTTTTCTGGAAATTTCACGAACGGAACACGGTTTAAGCGATTTCAAAAGGCGTACCGCTGCGTCCAGATTTCAGAAAATCTTCAAGAAAACACGTTTCTCCAAACTTCTTAACAATCTTGAACACTGCAGATTTAGTGCACATCACGCTTTTTGCCAATTCTCGAAACGACAACTTTTTCGAACACCATTTGTTCAGAATGAATCTGCGAGTTGATAAGGCGCTATTCATAAACCACGTAGGCTTTTCTGGAGGGAGGAGGGTTTGACCAAAGCCAAAAAAAATTATCAAAAAAAGTCTACGGTGGGGAGGGGGGGGTCTGATATATTCAAAAACTCGTCTACGTGGTTTATGAACAGGCCCTAAGCTGATCCAACCCATCGTTTTCACTATTTTCGATTTTCCAGATGTGTTGCCAAAGTCTTTCGTTATTTTTTAACCCTAGACCATTGATAAACAGGTGTCCACTTTCTTCAATGAACAGTCCTTCTAGCCTCGGCAATAATCCCGTCCCGTCTCCTCTGCGGCACTGGAGTTGTCAGCAGAACAAGACTCGGTCATCCACACACTCGCTCTCGTTTACAGCTGCATGGTCCGATTTGCTTCTGGATCATAATTCGTCACCAGCCTGCTTCGGCGATTATGGCTGAAGCTGGTACATTACCATTCGACCAGCTGACACTACTACCTTTAACTCGTGCTGCCATACGCATGATGTTGGCGTACAACTGCCAAACATCGCTGTTAGGATCCGACTAGCTAATTGAAGGTTGGACGAAGCCAAAACGATATGTAACAGGTGAAGTCAGGAGATCCCGCGTTTATTTTGCGGCTCATTGTGCAGAAAATACTAGCAACCCGGTTTAATCCTACTACAGTTATCTACACTGGCGGATACAAGTGTTACATAATTGCAGGAGCAAGCGTGTTCAGCGGCATCCTTCTAAAATCAATAGGCCTTCCATTACATTGAAGTATTTTTTCAGCAGACGGCTTTGCGAACAAATTGGCCTTTACTTAGTATAGGTACAACCAAAGAATTACTCATATTGTCTCTCTCGCCCAGCTGCCTTTCGGCCAACGAGACAGGCAAACTACAGCATCCTTGGTTTAAGCAAATAGAGGATCTACTACGAAACCTTCCAATACAAACGTAAGCAATGAGCCAAGCTATTCGTTCAAACGTAAGCAATGAATCAAGCTATTCGTCATCAGTGGGAAGAACATATGAAGCAAATGAGAGACGTGAAACTGAAGGAGGTGACCGCTGAGACAAGAAAATGGTCTGATCTGGAAAATCCTTCAGATCAGCGAATACTCACTTTCCTACGCATTGGCCATACAAGGTTTACGCACGAATTTCTATTGAATAAATCAACTTCACCGGTATGCGAATGTTGCAGGATGGTTGTGGATGTCCACCACGTAATCTAGCACTGCAGAAAGTTAAAATCAGTTAGAACGAAAACCCGAAATCGATCCGACAACCTGCATGCGCCGTTACGCAAGGAAGATGACAACGGCAAGCGATTCCTGAAGTTCCTGCATGCAACCAATGTGTATCGAAGCTTGTGAAGAGAAAAAAGAGCAGAAAATTGAAAAGCGGATAAGAAGTAACATAAAATTAAGGAGGTGAAACAGACGAACAAAAACAAATAATGTCGAAGAAATAGTGAAGATTATGAAGAAGATGGAGATTATAAGTAAACGGAAACTTATGTGTGAATTCATAAATTTGCAAAGAAAATGGGAAAAACGAAACCTTGACGAAAAAAGTGGATGAAAGAGATGCTATGAGTATTGAGTATTGAGTAGTGAAAGTGAAAATACGTCGAAGAGGAGAAGTAATTGATAAAAGAAGAGTCAGTGAAATGGAATCAGAGAAGATTATTAAGAAGATGCAGATGAAGGTAGGTGTAAAGTAACACATGGAGAGGATGAAGAAATAGAAGCTGATGAACGAAACGATGAAGTGGTAAGAGAATATGATTCTAGATAGTATACGCGAAATGGAAAATATTACACAAAACTGAATAAATGTGAAGAACCGACTAGGACTGAAGGACGTTATGCTGAAAGATAACGAAGAAGTAAAAGCAAAAATTCGAATTGTTCATCGATGTTTCAGTAGCAATTGATTTATTGGCATCGTCAATACTTTACAGCACGAACCGTGAAGAATTGTTCACTCGGAAGCGTCTTATCAAATTTCACGTAGGTTTCATCATCCATCGAAACGCATTCTGATGCGGTTTTTTTTCATGTCTTTACTTAGTCGACATTACTCGTCGAAGTTCCCAACGTGTTGGCCACATCTCCAATGGAAGATCTATATTCAGGAGAAAAAGCTTGTAGGATTTTTCGGTCAAGGTTTTGGCTCGAATTCGGATTACGTTCAGATTTTTTCTACTCCTGAAAGAAATACTGCTTAGCACACTACTGAATTGCGTTACGAATTGATGCGTTTTCGCCAACTGACTCATGAAAACGTTGGCAACAATGCACACCTTGTGCACAATCAGTTTGCGCTTTTCCGAGAGACGTTTACGTGAAAACTAAATGATGACTCTCCTCTCTGGTCTGACTTGATCAAGCTTAACCTTACTCACCAATCAGACCAAGGCCGATGTGGCCTTTGCTGTACACAGAAGTTGTTTCGATTGTAATCGGTCTATTGCTGTACTTCGCCAGCCTCGCTGTCTGTCGAGAGTCCGCAGGTCGACTTATACTTGATCGATCCACCTTGTACCTATAAGTTCGTTTTCGAGAACCATTTCAACAAGGCTGTCTTTCGACATTCTTACGACATGCCCAGCGGCAGCCCTAAGTTTGCACCTTTAAACTGAAGAAATGATCCATTAAAAATTGAAATTCATTCCATAAAAAACGTATTCATGACCCATTAAACTCTGGTCAATATCCATAATAAAATGGATATGAGCCATAACATTTATCAATGTGATCCGTAATTTATATAAAATTTAGCAATAAAATGTCAAAAAAGTACCGTTATATATCTAGGGTATGAGCAATAGAACTGTACGGATTACCCATTAACATATACCGAATGTTCCATAAAAGGTTCAATATCATTCCTTAAAGTTGTAAAATTGATCCTTAGAATGTAACGTTTGTGAACTTAAATATATACACATGATCAATAAATTATTGATCCAATCGTCAATAATGCGGCTCAAATATTGCTATTAAAGAAGGATTGCTTTTTAGAAGATTTTAAATTTTTCAGAGAGCTGATTTACTTTCACGATTTCACGTTCTTTTACGACCGCAACTGCGACACATGTTTCCCAATAAATTTGTTAAAGTTTGCATGTAACGAACTAGGGAAGATTTTCCTATATTAATCTCATCACTTTGCAATTCATCCTACTTGAAATTAAACAATGAACAGGTGACAGGATTAGTTAGTAATGTTTGTTGTTGTTATTAAAAGTAAGCAAACATTATTAGAAAACGAAACTGATCCTTCAACTGCCCAATTGTTTGATTCATCGTAGGATTAATAAAGGAACAATGAGATTAATATGGGGACAGTTACTCTACATGTCAAATTTAAGGCTTGATCAAACTGTTATTCAAGATTTTTTTTTATAAAATTATGCCGGGCAAACACTTGCCGTCCAACTCGCTATCGCTCGTCGGATCTAACTACAAAAAACATCCTCCGTTTGCATTATACCGGGCAAATGCTTGAATCAATCGTTATCTTGAAGACGATATCGGAAACTTCGACCGCTTTCTACTTCCTTAGTTCTTCAATCCTCAACTGCTCAGCAGGCAACATTGATATTTCTAGCACTTGGATTACAGCATAACAAATCGTGGCTACTATGTCACATTGTACAATATAGTGTGTCTAACTGAGGAGCTGTTTGATTTTTTTTCTTCTGAAAACCAATGTTTGAAAAAATCGTAGTTAAGAAAATTTCCTATAAGAATAATTTGCTACGGATCATTTATATGAGTTTACAGATTATTATTCATTGTTTATTGGATCATAGACAATTTATTTATGGAACATTTTTAAAAATTTATGAATCATGTGCACGTATTTTAGTGCACAAATGTTACATTCTGTTGATCAATTTTACAACTATAAGGAATGATATTAAACCTTTTATGGAACATTCGCTATATGTTTATTGGTAATCCATACTATTTTATTGATCATACCCTAGATATATAACGGTACTTTTTTGACATTTTATTGCTAAATTTTGAATAAATTATGGATCACATTGATAAATTTTATGGATCATATCCATTTTATTACGGATATTGACCAGAGTTTTATGGGTCAAGAATGCGTTTTTTGTGGTACGATTTTAAGTTTCTAATGTATCATTTATTAGTTTTTATATGCAAAAGTATGTTTGCCATGCCCAGCCCATCGTAGTCATCCGACTTAAGCGATGTGCAAGTTTTAAGAACCACTGATTATCCTAATCATACCATTGTATGAATGGCCAAAAACGGGTTGGGTGGATCGATAGGCAACATTACTTAAGCGTAACCACAGGGATATAAATAATCTCCATCTCACAACAAGATTGAACAACTGGTCCAAAAAGCGAGTAATCTTACATGAGGATGCCCCAGTAAGCGGAGAGAAGAACCCACCCTCTGTTCACAAACAGTAAGCAATGGGGAGCTGGCCTTCCCGCTTTACCCTATCCAGAGTGCTTCAATCGGGTGCCCTGATGGTCCCTTCCATATTCAAATTATGTGAATTTATGCAAAAGTGAATATAATATATGTAATTTTTTACCAAATATATCTGAAAAGCTCTGGTTCTGTTACTGAAAAAAGTATGTAATATATAAATAGTCCTGGAAAAAGTAAAAAAAAATGAAGTGGATTATTCCAATTATCAAAGAAAAAAATTAAATAAATATGTATATGATTTTTTATCTGAGAAGCAACAGGCTATTTTCACATGTTTTCGAAAGCTTTCGTTATACGATTATCGTTAAGTTTCAAAGCTATGAATTTGAGCGCTCAAAGAAACCAGTTTGATGATTTCTAAAATGAATGGAATATCTACTCATACTACCATTTATATATATACCCAATACGACGTGAAAGCGCATTTCAGTCTTCTATGATAGTAGTAGAGAAGAGAAAGTATCGATAGGTCCAATAGAGCTCGGCAGGTTATGAAATTAAATAGAAGTAGTCAGAAATTGAGCGTAGGGCTTTTGCTATTTTTATTGAATTTCGAAGCAAACGCACCCGCTTTTGCCACATATCTCCATGCGAGGTAGGTCAAGGCAGGAACGGATCCACCATTTTGACTTAATAATTAAATGAGAATGCAAAATACACAATGTGATCTTCAGTCACATCCCCCCACTTCGCTGGCAGTCTTTTGTGATGTGACTTGTGAAGGCGTGAGATAGGAACTTGTGAGGACCGGAGCTTGGTCCCTCCGTGCTTCCCGGTTGTCAACTCACTATTCACTATCTTCATGAAAACTAAACGCGCTCAAGCAAATCAGGGTCTCCGGATTATAGATTGAAATGTTAACAACGAAACACAATTATGATCTGCTGTTCAGGCGTCATCTTGAAACAACATCTTGCTTAAACTTTTTGGGACACCCTATTAAATCAATGTTGATAAATTTAATTTCAATCCTGAAGTCTGTACAATGATCGACAAATAAAGGTACAACTATTCTACTATTTATGTTTTTATCACTCCAACCTAATTATTTATAATGCTTTGAAATGAAATATTTCCTCATCAACATTAGTCTCTAGGCAAGAACAGAAATTTCTGCTAAAACCAAAGATCTGAAGAGAGAGAATTGACAGTTCCGTTAGAGTACGGCAGGCTGTAAAAATTGAATAGAAGCGATTGAAATTGAGCGGAAGGCTTTTTTGACAGGCAGTAGCCGAACAAACACACAATCTTTTACTAAGCTACCCCAATGCAGGGTACGCAAGAGGAGGAAGGGAAACTCCTCCTAAACTGACAAAAGAGTGCGCGCTTGATCGTGCTTATAAACCACCAGGGTTACGGAACAGTTCCAGCGATGTGAAAATTTCTGTTTACACTTCCTAAAGTCCACATGTTACGAAAATCAATTTCCAATTTAGAGGTTTTGAAAAACACAACTTCCAATTTTACCAGTAATGTTTTTCTTTTCATCATTCACTTAATAACTACAGAGAGATACACAGTAAGATATTATATGCTGGTCCTCTTGAACAGCATGTTTTTGATGGAATCCCCATAATGAATTAGATACATTACATAACTAATAATGTTTTTATTACTCCTTCCGTAAAGTACGTAATTCATTACAATGTTTTGAACAAATTGTTAAGAAACGTCCAGTACTAGAACTTATATGCAGTAAAACAGAGATATTGTTAATACCCCTTCTATGATAATGGAAGCATCATGTATTTCGCAAATAAACAAACGAACGTGTATTACAAAGTCTACGGCTTCAAGCAAAAACCTTAACTTTAGCCACCCTTCTTTAATGCAGTAACTTTTTATTCATATGGAACACGGTGTTGAACATTAAATTCCAATTCAAATCTAACATAAACCCAGCATCCTCATTACGAAAGACTGGAGAGAAAAAATCCTCACCGATATCATCGGAGACGATGTTAAGCACTGACTCTATTTCCCTGGTGGAGTTATTCTATAGCCTGGTCGTACCAAATGCAGAGTAAGCTTCACGGTATTACTGCACACGGTAAGAACCGTTTACCTATGTTGTATTGATATTATAATTCCTCGCATAGAAATTTTACCCATTTTCACTAAAAATGAGATTCACCAATTTCAATGGGTGCATTCCGTTATTTGTGAATATATGTGAAATGTCTATAAGAGACATAACAATATCAATAAAACAATACCCATCGATGGGTAAATGAAAGTAACCGTGCAGGAAAACAAACAAAAAACAGCAGGAGGCTGCAGTGTGGATATTCAAATTGTCGTTTCTGCTGAAAACTGGAATAACAGGCTCTCGAATTTAATCTCCGCGGAGTAATTCAAATTTCCCTTTACTAGTTTTTTTTCCTATTTTCATCTCAAACGACAATATATGATGTTTTGCCAGCAAAGCTGCGGGAAGGGAGCGGTTAGTAGAAGGCTTTTTTTACGACCAAAAACAACAATGATGCCATTGTTGAGATAACACAAAAACGTATTAAACTTTCGAGCAGCGAAATTGTTGCTCAGTTTAAATGACAATTATTCCCGTTGCCACCGTTCCTTTGGGGTGCATTTTTTTTTTTTTGAGCAAAAAGGATACCACCGGGAACAGCTAGATGCTGGGAAATTTGTCACTCTCAATGCTGTCATGATTTTATCATTTTATGCTTGTTTGGGTTCGTTTATTTTCCACCGATCTGTTTTAGTTTTCAGATTCATAACTGGCTCCTAGCATGCCATGATGTGTTATTTTCTAATCAAATCAAGCGTCATTTCGATGAGGATATTTGACAAGGCCGGAATAGACCAGGAATAAGTGCCAACCAGCATTGATCTGTATTTCTTCATCGAATTTCCCTCTTTGACTGCATTTTACCATTCCAGAGTTCTAGGAGGTGATTCCAACTTTTGTGGTGAAAAACTGCAATCGAACCTGCTATTTTTGCTTTAAAAAGATCTGTTTTCATCTTAATTTAAAAGACTAGAAGTCGATTAAGTCTGAATCGGCTCTATTCCGGCGTAATCAACCGCAAGATAGACAGGCGTATTGATAAACATTCAATCCTCGCACGCGAAAGTCCCGAGTAAGAACCTCACCAACTTTAAATATAATAACGATAATAAAAAAGGTCGACGCATGAAAATGGTGTCTGCAAGTGAACACCTTATTTGTAATGGTTATTGCCTTTCGCGGCTCTCGGCCGTCGCTTCAATACAGTGTTTCACGAAAATGAGCGTTCACTAGATATTGTTATCATGTTCAGCAAATATAAGTATGCCTTCGTTTTAACTGGTCTATCTCAAGAACAATTTCTATGTGGTTCGTGGTATTTGAAAATTTATTTTATGAAGAAGTAATAATTAACTTTCAAAATATATCTTTTATACAGTGCTGATAGTAAGTATAATAAATCAATTTTCATACAAACAGGTAAAGCTAACAATATTGTATCTTCGTAGTTTTTCGATGGATTTCGTTGCTATATTGAGGAGTCACGACCTTTGCTGAGCAATTTGACTAAAAAAACCAATTGAACAGCTGTCATATTCACGCAGACGCATCGGCAACGTATCAATTCTGGGTCAGCCATAATAGCGTTAGAATTGTCAAATGAGATTTTTGCAATTAACAATCATAGCAAGAGGAGAGCGTCTCTCTCTCTCTCTCTCTCTCTCTCGAACTTCTCATCAACATGGAATAACAACCGAGAGATATTTCAAGCTGAACAATGCATTAGTTCGTAAGTAACATTGAGAGATTCTCTTCGTCGACTTTTTCTTTGGTTAATAGCTTGTCTATTAAACGATTTGCTGAGTTTTTCGACGTATTGGATCTTTAATCACGCTTTATACTACCTTACTCCATGTTGAAAATACTTGAATATGTTTTTACATGGCCGTAGGAACGCAAAGAGAAAGTCGACAAAGAGAGTCTCTCGATGTTACTTAGGACCTAATGCATTGTTTAGCTTGATTTTTCTCCCATGTTTCTCACCCATTATTTTAACATCTTGTACACGTTATGGAAGAATCCAAGTTGAAAAAGAAGAAGACACCGAGTGGTGAGGAATCTGACAGCTCCCTTGTTAACATATAGGACAAAACTTTTAAAGTGCTTCTAAGTAACATTGAGAGATTCTCTTCGTCGACTTTCTCTATCGTTAAAAGTTTGCCTATTAAACAATTTGATGATCTTTTTGACGTATTGGATCCTTGATTACACTTTATATTACCGTTTTGTGTGTTGAAAATACTTGAACATATTTTTCCATAGCCGTAGGAACGCAAAGAGAAAGTCGACGAAGAGAGTCGCTCAATGTTACTTAGGACCTAATGCATTGTTTTGCTTGATATCAAATGAAATTCTAATTGCAAGCAGTTTGTTGTGTGATAGATGAAACATCCAAAACTACTCAAAAAGGACATTTTCTAAAAACGATTGTGCAGCTTTTGACGCTGCATCCATCATACAACAAACCACTTTTAATTAAAATTTCATTTGAATTTTTCAGAAACATTTCAAAATTTTCGTCCTATACCTTAACATGGGAGCTGTCAGATTTATCACCTCTCGGTTCCTTCTTTTCTTACAACCTTGGCTCGTCTTTACGATCGTGGACTGCGTCGCTGTTTTGAATAGGCAAATACTTGTCAAAATAGATTTTTTCGTTATTTTTACGAGGAAGTGTTATAATATGCAAATCTGCAATAAAAATAATCTCGATTTTAAAAATGACAACATAAAAAGAAGAAGTTTTCAATACGCACAGAGGTTAACACCAATTATGTTGAAAACAATTCTAGGGTTTTTTTCATTAGGGCAAATCTGAAACTAAGAGACTCTCTTTGATTAAATTCTCAAAAAAAAAAATAATAATGCCGCTGCAATAAATGAAAGAGAGCGAGAGAGGAGAGAATTTATCATTGTTGGATTCGCCCTATTGAAAAAAAATCCTCCAATTTGTCTAGCATATCGTTCTCAGAGATAATTCTCGGGTTTTGTTTTTCATGAGGGCGAACCTAACGTTGAGAGATTCTCTCCGGGCTCATTCTCTTTCGTTCATTGCAGCGCCATTATAATACTTTCGAGGCATTCTTTAGTTCAGATCGAAACACGACAGTGCTGGCTAGCATACTCTACAGATAGAATAATGAAAAACGTAAAAGTTATTGGAATATGAATGAAGAGAGAAATTTGCGTTTGCTTTTGGTAACTCATTTTACACTCGCCAAAGAATGCGTTCTAAGCTATGTGCACGCGGCTGAAACCAACGGTGTTTACTTTTAAAAGTATATTCGCTGTTTTGTTTAGTCATAGTACTTATCCTCAAGTAAAGTTGAATAAATCCTTACTACCGGATATCTGCTCAAAACTGAACATTAACATAATAGATTAAACCTCGATATACATCCGACGGTCTTATGTATACTTCTACTCAATTCCAGATAATTTTGCATAAATCACAACTACCGCGTGAGCTTTCAATGTAACGATATAATATCGGCTCACATCCTCATTCTTTGTATTTTGGCAGTTGATTGATGCATCGAATTTTAAAACATCAACTTGTCAACATATTTATTGTTATTGTTATTCTTGGTCTACCTCAGTCACTACAAATTGGACTCTCGTCTTGCAAGGTTTCGCTCTGAGAAGGTATAGTTTCGCTCTGAGAATCATTCCACAGATACGTTTGTTCTATCGAATTATACATACCTATATGTCAAAACACCTTGGTTTTCAACCAATCAACTTTCATAAAAATCTTCACATTAAACCTCTCCAACCAACAACGTATCTATATGTTTTCGAAGATCGTCCAATACTATTCATTCACAGTGCACTAAAGCGAGAAACGTCAGTACTTTGTTTTGATTACATCTAGAACTCGGTTCTAGATAGTTAATAATCTTTGATATTGGTAATCTTTGATATTGGTGAGTCTTTATTACAATCTAATTATATCTAATTATATTTTCAGCCATCATCTACATTACTACACACACTACTGTTTTTGTTATTCAGAAAACTGTTTTAAAGTTGCGATTTGAAGTATTTTACACTGAAGTTATTAATGAATATGTGGAAATATTTTCGAACTAATTTTTGCGTGACTTCAGTATAAGCTTTTGACAACATTATTTCTTTAAACACTCAACATTCAAAGTTGCTGCATAGATATGCACCCAACAAACTTCGGTGTGGCATTAGAGCATGTTCAAACAAATTTGGAGAAGCTATTCAGCTATTCTAGAAGAAACAGTTGAATAGCTTCTCCAAATTTGCTTAAACAAGCTCTAATTCAACACCGATGCTTGTTGGGCAGTGATCCATCTCACTTCAACGGTTTTATTTCGAAGGTCTTTGACCTTTTTTTAAGGCAGGAAATTTTTAAGAATCGAGGAATAATATCTATTAAAAGAGATGAGATGAAACTAAGTAACTGTAATTCCTACACGAGTTTTCGTCACAGTCCATAGTATGATGTGACCGGTAGGGAAGGTAGTGTTAACTATATTTTCAAATGGTGTCTTGAACAACGTATATCATTATGATGATAAGTCTCAGCCTCAACTACGAAAAAGAAATTCTCCAAAACTTTGGGAAAGTTTTCTCCAGAATGTCTTGGAAAAACTTCTTGAATGTTTTCCAAGTTTCTGCTTGAACCTTTGAGAAGTCCCCTTCTGAAATGTAAGTTTTCCCCTAAGCTTCGGGGAAGTTTGTTCTTGAATTTCTGAGAAATTTCTGCTTAAACTGATAGTACCTCCTATATTTCTGAAAAGTTTCTTCCTATTTTTCTCCGAAGTATCTACCTGTACTTCTGGAAAATCCTGAACCCCGAGAAAACCTTATTCGGAAATTCTGCAATGTTCGATTCTGAACTTCAGGGAAGCTCTCTAGCACTTCTGGGTAGTTTTAACTAAACTGTTGGAAAGTTTCTTGCGGAACTTCTGGGAATTTTTCTCCTGAATTTCTGTTTTTTTTTTAATTCCGTCTTGAACTTATACGTAGAATCCTCTATGGTAAGTTTCTTCCTGAAATTCGGGAAACTTTTTCCTGAGCATATTCTTTCTTAACTTATGATAAGTCTCATCTTGATCTCCAAGGAAATTTTTTTACCGAAACTTTGAGAAAGTCTTTTCCAGAATTTTTAGGGTAATTCCATAACGATTGTTGGAAGTTTCTTTTTGAACATCTAAGAAGTTCTCTTCTGAACTTTTGGGAAATTTTTTTTTTGAACTTCAGAGTCGTATGTGCCTGAATTTCTGAGAAATATTTACTCTCACTACTACCCCCAGCTTCTGGAATATTTTTTTAAGTTCTTTTGAAAGGTTTCTTCCAAAATTTTGATAAATTCTCATTCCGAAATTCTGGAAGATTCTGTTTAAACTTCGAGTAAACTCTCTAGCACTTCTTGGGAAGTCAAAACTAATCTATTGGAAAGTTTTTTTTTTTAATCTCTTGGAAGATATTTCCAACACTTCAGAGAAGTTCTCTCCTGAACTTCTAGGACGAATCGTCTTGAGCTATGTGGAAGTTTGCTTCTGCTTTTTTTTTTAATTTATAGGTAGTGCCCTCCATGTTTTTTTTGGGAGTCGAACCACTGCGTCCACTGAGTTGAAATTTTGTGATTGTTCCCTCCCTGGATAGTTTCTTTCAGAACTCCGGGGAAGCTTTTTCCTAAACTTCTGTTTTTTTTTCCTGGGAAGAACTCCGAACCTCTGAAAAGTTTCAAACTTCTAAGAAGTCCTCTTCTTTAAATTTCTTCCTGAAACTCTGAGAAGATCTCTTCTGATTTTGGGGAAGTTATTGCTTGAACTTCTGGGAAGTATGATCTTGAACTTCGAACTATTTTTGGTCCTGATTTTTTGGGAATATTCCTATTTGAGCCCCTTATACTTCTGAGAAGTTTATGACTGACCCTTGGAGAAGCTTCATTTTTTCCAGAAATTCATGTATTTTACAAAAATACTTCCGCACCCTGATGAGTGGCCTAAGCCAGTTATCTGAAACCTTGGCTATAGCCATAAAAAAAACAATGTAAGGTTATCCTTCAACTTAGTCTTTTGTCGATCAACTACTTCCCGGTTTTGGCCAAAAGACTGTTGAAGTGGATCCTGCGTTAGAGGTTGACCCAGAAATCCTAAATTAGGAACATTCGTAGAGGGAAGATGAGAGATAAGCAAAGACCGATGACTCAGCTTGATGGTTGGAACTAGGGTGGTATGCTTTATTTGAATGTCTAACTTGTAGTTGTATTTCGACTGACCAACAACTGGGACAGAAATTTTATTGGATTTCCCCCCTTGCCTATCCTGCAAGGGGTAGTATGACAAAGGGTTATGTGCCTGATCGGATACTACCGTTCAAATGGCCTCCGCTCGTTTTCAAACTTACATCTTTCAATTTTCAAAGCCTGCCGTTCCCTATACGGATCTATCAATACACTTTCTCCTCATGTCTATTCGTTCTAGCAATAAAATTACAGTCCCACTCCTAGCGCTTCGCATGGAGATGAGAAATTATCTGCTGCTGCAAAACTTCATCAAAGATCGTTACTTCCGCGCTGGGAAGAATACAAAAAATAACAATCAAAGTGAAGAAGAGAACGTTCCCCGCAATAGCTGGTAGCCTGATGACATCCTACGATTGCCGCCATTCGCTTTGGAAAATTTTCCGCAAGAAGCAAAGGTCACTGGCACCTTTGTCTAGGTATTACAAATACGGCGTATATTTCAATGCAAGAAGTCGTGCTAAGGAATTTTACACCAAGTTTTAAAAAAAAAATCTACTGCAATAATGGACGAATCATCTGTGCTCGGAGACTTTCAACAGCTTCGGGTTTAGATTTTTTAACCACTATGCACAGAAATGCCGTTGACAAATATTTTCGGACAAAGAAGGTCTCAAAATTCCCCATTAAATATTTGGTTTGGCAGGCCATAAGTAGTTGTGGTCGAAAATCCAAAAGTCTTGTCTCTATCGGAGACAAAGGATGGAGACGAAGAATCGGATGATGTGTACGAGAAAGAATGTCTGCAAGGTCAGGTTTCTACTGTTTATCAGAAGCCACGACTCTTCAGCTCTGCTTTGGCCTGATTTGGCCTTTTGTCAATATGCAAAATCCATTCTAGAATGGTATGAGGCACAAGAGATCAAATACGTGCCAAATACAGCCAATCTGCCTCACTGTCCAGAACATCGGGCGATAGAAAAATACTGGGCTCTGGCTAGGTGGAAACTCTTTGAAAATAAGAAAATATTTAATGGAATTGAGGATTTCAAGAGAAAAAGGAAAACTGCAAAATTGCATTGAAGCGATAAAAGACACGAGTGACATAATCTGCAGGAAGTCCGCCAAACTGTTTGGCTTCGTCGACGACTTTGATATTGTAGCACGTAACTTTGGACCATGGCGGAAACGTTCATAAACTTTGAGGCTAGTAGGATTTGTCTTGTTTGAATGCGTCAAAGATAAATTACATAAGAAGAAAAGGCTAACGAGAAGACAATGTAGACATTCCACCACGAGTTCAGATCGACGGTGATGAATCGAGCGGTAGCGCAATGTATCTGGACTAATTGATGACCGATAATGACACCGGCAGAGATACAAAGGCGCATTATGGCGAGGTATTGTTCTTACTTTAGACTCCGAAGGACGCTAGAATCAAACGAAGTTCGCCAAACTACAAAGTTGACCATCTACAGGACATTTTAATGAGACCAGTAGTTTTCTACGGCAACGTAACAGGGACATTGCTCGAGGAGGACCAATTCGTGTTTTTGAGTGCAGTCTTCGGTGGAGTGCAGATGAAAGACGTTACGTGGCGAAGACGAATGAACTACGTATAGCATTAGTTGCTCGCCGCTAAGATCAGCCGATTACGGTGGGCTGGGCATGTTGTAAGAAATGTCGAACGACATCCCAATTAAAATGATTCTCGAAAACGAACCTACAAGCATAAGAAGAAGTGGCACGCAACGAACAAGGTGGATCGATCAAGTTGGAGGTGACCTGCGGACCCTTCGTAGACTACGAGGCTGTCGAAATGCAGTCATGGACCGAATAGAATGGAGACAACTTCTGTATACAGCAGAGGCCACCCCGACCATTATCTGATGATAAATTTTAAGGTTGTTCCGGGTCTCCCAAGTGGAACAGTTATTGTTCTACTGGTAGTTAGAGGTTGTTCCAGAGCTCCGTAAAAACACTTCATATTACTTATGATATCTAGTCGCAAAAGATAAATGGAAAGCGAACGATCCATTGATCATGCATCATTTTTCACTCTATCGAACATTAAAATATATTTTAATATAATAAGAAGTGTTCCCTAGTAGCACACTTGTTGCAATTCGGTTGAGATAACATAAATATAACTTAGTCAGTCATAATTAAATTACTACAACAAATTATGACCGTAGTGTGCTACTTGGGTTGTCCTGCAACTTATTTCTCACTTGAAAGATATAAACTCACCACAATTCTATCTTGTGATGATGATGATGATGATGATGATGAACAAACAGGTTAAACTTTACACGAACTGTCAACAGAACGCACAATTTTGTGATACACTGTTATGTACTCTTCCGTTCAACGATGAGGGGCGGCAACGTCTAGAGTTAGAGTGGAGCCTTACTCTTTAAAATAACAGATATGGTTACCGAAGCGTGCCAACAGCAGATTGAAACTACCCACAGAGATGCCGGCAAAAGTAATGCTAAATTGTTGTTGATGTCACCTATTAGCAAACGTAGCTTCTGAAGTCATGAACGCCTTGGTGTTGAAAGTGGGAATGGAAAATGTATATTCATATCACAAAGAACATAATACCGTGCTCTAATTTCGTTGTTGAAAAAACAACCAATATTTTCTGAGTTTAAGAAACTTTCTGAATTTCTTTTTCTTTCAAGATTAATTTAACGAGCAACCAAAAAAAACCTAAGCTAACAGCCAAACATTACCGATGATGGTAAACTAAACCTGCGATGCAACTCCAAAAAGTTTAAATAAAGACATAAAATGCTTATGCGAGATGGAAGTATTTCAAAATCCTTCGCTTCCCCAATTTTCCAATTTCTCTTGTTATAATCCCATCTACTGTTTCCCCAGAAGCGATTACCCTTTGAACGTGATCCGAATTATTCAAGTTCTACATGCAACTAGTCTTATTCAAATATTCTTTCAGAACGAGTATTTTCAATTATCCCTGTTCGCAACCGGATGTGCCGGCCTTTCTTCAGAGGTCAAACGAAAACGATCCTACCAACCTCCTCCTCCTCCTCCTGGTCCCATTCCACTTGCCAGCCAGTAGAGTCGGAAACTTTCCCACCCCAAGCGGGATGCGGCTGTGTGGGTGTGGGTGTGGGCGAATAGAAACTTCATGCCGTTTCCGGGAAAAACCGGCACCGCAAGGCAAGAGTCGGATTTTATTTCGGAACGGAGCGTGACTGCGAAATGATCAGGCCAATTCGAGAATTCCACCGCACTGCCATTAGTGCCGCAGCGAGTCGTTTGCCAACTTTCTTCTGCATGCAAAGGCTATTGGGTGTGCACTAACTTTTCCGAGGTGTGATATTTGAATAGCTCATTGTTAAGGTTTCGGGTATCAATTGCCGGAGAGAATCGATTCCGAGGTATGACCGGAATATTTAAACCTATAACTGGTCCCGATTATTTGCCTTTCGTTTGTGTACGAGTTTTGGCAAATTGGGAGCCTGGATGGAAACGGAAATAGCTAAGAGATAAAATCAATGAAAGGTTATTCTAGTCTGGAACAGGATGCGTATTTAGAAGAATACGGTTCACTGAGATCTGAATCTAAATAAAATCCATACTATCTACACGGTTTAGGCTACTGCAGCAACGAGTAATGGGAGCGTCTTCTGAATATTAAATGAGAAATTAGTTATTACATTATTGTTAGTCTCAAGCAGTCAGACCATTGCCAATAAGGAAATGGCATTGCGCCTTGACATTGGGACAAGCAAAAAATAGTAATTTGTAGGGGATTTGCTAAATATATTACCCATTATATGCTTTGTGAGTCAAATGGATTTCCAACTTTGACATAGCGAATCAAATAAACAATCTTCACATTACTTCAGATCAGCAAACGAGGGACTCCACGGAACTCCTTAGTATTTGTACGGAAATTTAGAGCAAAGTTTCTAAGAGGTTACTATGGAACTCTTAAGCAGCCTGTTTGATGCTTAAGAGTGCCATATAGAACTTCATCAGAGCTTCAAGTTGCCAATATTACGATTGGCAACTCTTCGGAGCCTTGAGTTTCTGTTCCACAGTGTCGTGAATTTAGTTTAGTTTCATGCTTCAGCCACTAATTGTACCAAGGTAACATTAGTAGGACACTGATATCTACATGAAAAAAAAAAAACACAGCTATGTGTGCATTCAAGCAACTCATCAAACTAACGATACACGATGGCTTGAGTTTACTCAATTTAATTTGAATTTACCAAAATAACTAACGTTTTAAAAATTAACTCTATAATCCTTCACTATTCCAGTTCCATTTACCACAGTCCCTTATGATCCCAGATACACGAGTGCATTCACCATCTTGAACTCTTCTCCGTCCATTATGATTCTGGTACCTGGATTAAAAAAATGTGTCAAATCTGCCCTGTTGTCGACTGGGACAAAGCTAAAGTGAAAGAAGCTCAAATTAAAAAACTCCTCAAAGACTATAGTTTCCAGCCAATTCTCAATGCAACAGTGTTACGAGCATGGGATGCATTCCAAATCGTTTGTGCTCACTTCCTGGGAAATTAAAAATTTCCGCATTATGTACACATTAAATTCAAGAGCTGGTTGATTCGTATGCGGCACCGGAGTGTAATATGTCACTAAAATTGCACTTCTTGCATTCTCATCAGAACTTCTTTCCAGAGAATATAGGAGCCGTCTCAGATGAACATGGAGAATGATTTCATTAAGACATCATTCAGAACTTCACCGGCAAATGGCGACCATAATGTGTGTGGACTATTTACTGACCAAACTTCGGGTAAGTCCTTAGGAGAACTTCATGGAAGTTCTTCAGTGAACTTCAGGGAAGTTTTTCAGAAAACTTCAGGGCAGTTCTTCAGAGAACTTAATGAATATTTTTCAGATAGCTTCGGCGAAGTTTCTAGAGAACTTCAGGGAAGTTCTGCAGAAAACTTCAAAGAAATCCTTAAAAGAGCTTCAGGGGAGTTCTTCAAAAAACTTCATGAAAGTTATTCAGAGAACTTTATGGAAGTTCTTCATTGAACTTCATGGAAGTTCTGCAGTGCACTTCAGGGAAGTTCTTCAGAGAACATCAGGCTAGTTCTTCAGAGAACTTCCGGGAAGTGCTTCAGAGAATTTCATGGAAGTTCTGCAGAGAACTTCATGGAAGTTCTTCAGAGGACTTCATGAAAGTTCTTCATAGAACTTCATGAAAGTTCTTCATAGATCGGCAGAAAATATAAGGGAAGCTCTGCAAATAACTTCAAGGGAGTATTGAAGCGAACTTCATGGAAGTTCTGCAGAGAACTTCAGGGAAGTCTTTCAGAGAACTACAGGGAAGGTCGGCAGAGGAAATCAGAGAAATTTTTCAGTGAACTTCAGCCAAGATTTCAAGAGCACTTTAGGAAAATTCTTTAGAGAACTTCTGAGAAATTCTACAGAAACCTTAAGGAGAGTTCTTCAGAGAACTTCAGGCAAGTTTTTCAGAAAACTTGATGGCAGTTCTTCAGAGCATTTCATGAATGTTCTTCAGAGAACTTCAGGGAAGTTCTTCAGAGAACCTCAGGGAAACCCTAAGGTTCTCCGGTGACCTTCAGTATAGGATGTAATTTTATATTCATATACGAGAAATCAATCGACCATTTAAACCAGTTTAATGTTAACATTTGTATATGTCATGTTGCACTGTACTGTCGTTTGCCCAATATTGCTCACCTTTATATGTAATACATGCCAAATCAACGTCTTTCACCTAGAAGACTCATAGAAAAAGCGATAATTTTAAAATCCCCATTCATTTCCCAACAATATTTTGAATAACATGAGGAATCCAGTAACAGTTTAGTACTGTCCTAATTTTCCTTTAGCAATTTGGAATGTGCTACTGGAATCAAAGCCTGCTCATTTCCATTATGCAGCAAAACAGTTTTGAAACTTGTTGACGAGCTAGCGATGAATAGTCACCACTCTTTCGGTTCGTGGTTAAGGCCCATTTCGTCAAACAAGCCACCGACATCATGACAAAATTAAAGCCAATCCTGTGTTAAAAATAATGATTAGGATTCATGCCGCTTTCATTGTGTAGTAATATGAACGCCAACATCGAGCAGCTCCCATTCTTTGCAACAGGGAAATTCCCTGAAGTTCTCTGCCGAATTTCTCTGAAGCCCTCTGAAGAATTCCTTTGAAGTTCTCCTCAGAACTTTTTTGAAGTTCTCTGAAGAACTACCCTGAAATTGAGGAACTTTCAAGAAGTTCTCTGAAGTATTTCCATAAAGTTCTCTGAAAAACTTCGAAGAAGTTCTCTGAAGAACTTTCCTGAAGTTCCTTGAAGAACTTCCCTGGAGTTTTACGAAGAACTTCGATGAAGTTCTTTGAAGAACTTCACTAAGGTTTTCTGCAGAACTTTCCTGAAATTCTTTGCAGAACTTCCATGAATTTCTCTGCAAAACTTCACTGTAGTTCTCTGCATAATTTCCATGAAGTTTACTTGAGAAATTCCGGAAAATCTCTGAAAGGCTTCCCTTATGTTCTCTGCAGAATTACCCTGAAGATCTCTGGAGAACTTCCATAAAGTTCTCTGAAGCACTTTCATGAGTTCTCTGAGAAACATACCCGAAGTTTGGGGAAGATTTTCTCTGATGTTTTCTGAAGAACTTCCCTAAAACTCTCTGTGAAAAATCCTGTAGTTCTCAGCAGTACTTCCCTGAAGTTCTCTGAAAACCTTCCCTGATGTTCTCTGAAAACTTCCATGAAGCTCTCTGAACAACTTCCTTGAAATTCTCTAAAAGGCTTCCCAGCAGTTCTCTGAAGAACTTCCCTGAAGTTCTCTGAAAGACTACTTTTAAATTCTCTGCAGAATTTCTGTGAAGTTCATTGAAAAATTTCCCTGGTGCTCTCTGCAAAGTACCGTGAAGTTCTCTGAAGAATTCCTTTGAAGTTCTCTTCATACCTTCCCTGAAGTTCTCTGAAAAATTACCCTGAAGTTGAGGAACTTTCAAGAAGTTCTCTGAAGAACTTCTATGAAGAACTTTCATAAAGCTCTCTGAAAAACTTCCATGAAGTTTTCTGAAGAACTTTCCTGAAGAACTTCCCCGAGGTTCTTTGCAAAACTTTCCTAAAATTCTTTGCAGAACTTCCCTAAAGTTTTCTGCAAAACTTCCCTGAAGTTCTCTGCAGAATTTCCATGAAGTTTACATAAGAACTTCCCTGAAGTTCTCTGCAAAACTTTCCTGAAGTTCTCTGCAGAATTTCCATGAAGTTTACATAAGAACTTCCCTGAAGTTCTCTGCAAAACTTCCCTGATGTTCTATGCAGAATTTCCATAAAGTTTACATAAGAACTTCCCTGAGGTTCTCTACAAAACTTCCCTGAAGTTCTTTGCAGAATTTCCATAAAGTTTACTAAAGAACTTCCCTGAAGTTCTCTGAAAGCCTTCCCAGCAGTTCTCTGAAGAACTTTCCAAAAGTTCTCTAAAAGACTTCCCTTAAGTTCTCTGCAGAATTTCCCTGAAGTTCTCTGCAAAACTTTTCTGAAGTTCTCTGAAGAACTACACTGAAGTTGAGGAACTTTCATGAAGTTTTCTGAAGAACTTTCGTGAAGTTCTTTGCAGAATTTGCCTGAAGCTCTCTGTAGAACAATGAAGAAGTACCATAAAGTTCTCTGAAAAACTTCCATGAAGTTCTCTGCAAAACTACTGAAGAATTTCTCTGAAGTTATCTTAAGAACTTCCATGAAATTCTCTGAAGAACTTCCCTAAAGTTCTCTGCAAGACTTTCCAAAGTTTAGCGAGGGATTTCTCTGAGTTCTCTGAAAAACTTTCCAGAAGTTCTCTGAAAGCCTTCCCAGCAGTTCTCTGATGAACTTCCCTGAAGTTCTCTGAAAGACTTCCCTCAAGTTCTCTGCAGAATTTTTCTGAAGTTCTCTGAAGAATCTTCTTGAAGTTCTCTGCAAAACTTCCCTGAAGTTCTCTGAAGAATTTCTTTGAAGTTCTCCACAGAACCTCCCTGAGGTTGTTTGAGGAACTAGTTGAGGAACTTCCATGAAGTTCACTGAAGAACTTTTCTGAAGTTCCCTAAAGAGTTTCCCTGAAGTTCTCTAAGGAACTTCCATGAAGTTTTTTGAAGGCCTTCCCTGAAGTTCTCTGCATAACTTCCATTAGGTTCTCTGAAGGACTTACCCGATGTTTTGTGAAGAACTTC
This sequence comes from Aedes japonicus, assembly GCA_034211315.2. Taxonomy (NCBI): domain Eukaryota; kingdom Metazoa; phylum Arthropoda; class Insecta; order Diptera; family Culicidae; genus Aedes; species Aedes japonicus. The sequence continues at coordinate 40,842 of JASCZW010008589.1, forward strand.
TCTGAAGGACTAACCCGAAGTTGTTAGAAGAACGTTCCACAAATAATTGGGGTAATCAGCCCCTTATGTGCACTAGCGATAAACATTTATTACATTGTTCACAGGCAGGCCAGTGTCATGCAGTGAAATAATTCTGAACTATGAAGTCGACCGTCTTGAAGAGCAAGATTACTAGAATTCATATCAAAATACAGGTATTACAAAAATTTCACATGACCACTAGCGCCACGTAGTGGATGAATTTTGATCTACTGTGTACACCATTCCTAAAGCTTTGACTCCTCGAATATCTTTTTTGAAGATGCCATCTTGCTATATGTCAATAATTTCGAGATCCAGCTTAGTTTATTTTCCAATTAAATTTCCTGAAAACAGTAAATTTATTCACGATCTCGATCTCAATATACAGGAAATACACAAAGTTCACATGTGCGCTAGTGCCACGTAGCGAATGAGTTCTGAACTAATGCTTACTTCATCCTAAAGTCCTCAATCAACCAAACATCTTTGTCCAAGACGCCAACTTGCTATATGTCAAGGATCTTGAGATTCATTTTATAATGTAAGTTTACATGCACACCAGCGCCGCGTAGTGAGATAATTCTGAACTTTAATGTCTATCACCCTGATGGCCTTGATCTACTTAACAACGAAGGTCTATACCCATATATCATTTTAGAGCACCACCAAGGAAATCCGCGCATGTTGGAGGGTTTACTGTACTATGCCTTTTTTTTTTTTTTGATATAATAAGCTGCATTTCAACGGTTATAACTTTTTCTAATGAAGTCGGGTCGACACACTATCTACTGCAAAGTTGTTTGTTAAAGTCTGAAAAACTTCTGGAATACAAGTCCTAGTCCTTGAGCTGTGGAATACCTGTAACTAGAAATGAGAAGAAAAATTAGTATTTTCCATTTAATTCCAACTACCTTTGCTTATCTTGACAGAAACGCGTATTTTGTCTACAATGTGCAGACTTCTTCAGTGTCTTGTACTAATAACTAACTGGACGAGTTATTAGTACACGCCACCTAACGACTAACTGATAATAATATAAATTTGTTAAAGGCGTTTTAATCTGGATAATTGTATAACATGCTTATAACTTATCAGATATAATACCGTGGAATGCACAATCTGCGTACAGAAATAGATTAATTCCAACAAAAGCTGATATGATGTTGCTACATCTCAACGAAACTGTTACAAAGTTTGTTTGATTTAAGTTATATCTTTATTTTAGTTTGCTATAATGTTTACCTATTGAGGATTTTTTGTTACAATTTCTGTCATTTTAACTACATCGGCGATCTAAATTCAAACAATCTCCACTTCTACGGGAACAAATGAGCCTTCTACAATTCGCATAGTTCACAGATTCCTGGTGAATATAGTATTGAATTAACAGCTTGCATCAATGTGGATTGCGGAAAGTGCCACTGGAACTTCATCTTTTCCATACAATACATACAAGAAAAACCTTGAATTATACGATTCATAAACCTTTTACATAAACATTGCGGTGAATTTATGTGAATGTGGATCTATGTGGAATTAGAACAGAAAATCCACTCAAATCCGAAAAAAGGAAAGAGAACTAAGAAGATGAACGGTGCGAAATCCATCCTGTATGGAACATTAAAAATTAATAGCTTATTCAGATTAACGACCCACCTCACCAGGCATCCCTTTCAAGCCATCATTAGTGTGGCAAGACGGTGTATGTTTGCTCATGAATATTACATACACACATTCTTCCGATAGAATGAGAGCTGAAGCTTACCTTCCATGAAACAACGAGATACGTTAGAGAATGCATTGGATTTAGATAACCCAATTTTACCCAACTGAAATTCCTTCGACATTCACGAACAAAATCTTGCAAAACTGATGAAACAATGGCAGTGACTATTGTATCACCACTTCAACTCGTTGACGATATAGTTCCAGTCTTGTTGTGAAGACGAGCGTCGGTGCCATCCACATAATCAGCGTCTGTAATGAAAGCAAAGCAGGATATAATCCAGCAGGAGATTATCACAGCAAGCTTTCGTCACGTCTCGATTCCCGGCTCCCGCTGGAAGGAACGCGTGTCTGTTTTCTCAAGTTTTACATTATTTAACTTCGTTCGGTGCAACAATGTGGAAACTACGGACTACGGACCATGGACTGAAAACAAGGGGACAATCTGCTTTTCACCCATTCAAGCGCCATTGTTCGTGTCATTTGTTTCAGTTGTTTTTCCGCATTTTTTTTTTTGCTGCCATTGCTTAACGGCAATAGAAATAGCTTCAAACGAACCGCGATATAAGCCAAGTGGCAGAGTGCTGTGGGGAGTCCCTCCCTCTTCCAGCATATTCGCCAAGCTATGTGAATGGGGGAACGCATAATAGCATGCTGAGCGCAAAATGGTGACAGAGATTAAAGCAGGGAACCAGTTGCATTTCTGTTGGTTTTGTTTTAGAAAGATGACACTTTTATGACCGGCTAAGATGACAACGGAAATCAGGACATGGCGGTTTTTTCGTTTTGAGTTTCTTAAAGAAAGTGTCCGTTCGGGTACTTTTGGTTTGCGGAAACCTTAATGGAAGATGAATTGTAGTTTAGTTATTACAGACAATTACAGCACCTTAGCATCAATATATGGACACATTTATAGACTGTTCCAGAAAGTATAGGCACACTTTCGAAATAACGAAAAAGTCATGGTTTTTTAATTTTAATAATTTTATTTGGCAAATCATATTTGTATTTGTGTTTTATATGGTATTTTACTAAACGAGAGTAAAAAAAATCAAAATATTTAATCATAGCCAAGACTCCTAACTTTTCCTCGAACATGACCCATTAGCTTCTGCACAGTGGTACTTCCCACCATTTTGACCACTTTTGGCCAATCTTTTTTAAAATGTTGGATGTCGTCCGCTGATTTTATGAATTTTCGAAGCTTTGCTTTGGGTGAAGCCCAAAAAGTCTCGATTGGCCGTGCTTCCGGGCAATTCGGCGGATTCATGTCTTTCGGCACGAAACATACATTTCGACTTTAGTACCATTCTAAAATGTCTTTTGCGAAATGACATGACGCCAAATCAGGCCAAAACACTACTTGACCTTCGTGACGCCTGATCATCGGTAAAAATCGCTTCTGGAGACATTCCTTAACGTATTTCTGAGTGTTCATCGTCTCCATTGTGATGTACGGACTAGATGTTTTACCACACTCGCATATTGCTTGCCGAACCATAACCTTCTTACCGAATTTTTCGGTAAAAATTGCCTTCTCCGTTTCGGGGATGTCTTTGTCTTCGCTTACAGTATAGAATTGTGGTCCGGGAAGCGTTTGGTGAAGCTTCACGGAGCGAAATTCTTTTCGAAGCTGACTCTCAGTAACGCGTTTCACCACCTTGAGTTGTCGAAGGAATCAAGAGATTTAACAACCTTCTTGACCGAAGAGGGGATTTACAGGTTTACCCGACTAATGTTTGGGGTGAACTGTGCTCCTGAGGTGTTTCAACTGGAGATGACGCGTTTACTGAAGGATAATGTACGGACTAGATGTTTTACCACACTTGCGTATTGCCTGCCAAAAAGGTTATGCCCTTTTTACCGAATTTTTCGGTAAAATTCACCTTCTCCGTTTTGAGGATGCCTTTGTCTAAGATCTTACAGTATAGAATTGTGGCCCGGCAAGTGTTTTGTAATCTAGTTTCACATACGTTTCATCGTCCATTTTATACACCCGGAATTTCTACACAATAACAAATCGTAGAGTTTGCGGGCCCGTGGTTTCACGGACGCGACTTGTTTTGGGTTCCTTTTGGGTTTTTTCTGCATCCGGTATGTTACTCGACGAGGTCCCTAGTTTTTTCACAACATCCGGAATGGAAGTCGCTGGTCGTCGTTTGTATTTTTATCGATATCCGGACTAACAGGCCCAGATTTCCGACCAGTCTTCGGCGTATCTTCAAACGTACACTGTTCTCTATATTTTCGAATCGCAGAATGTACCGCTCCGACGCTTACACCCTCATGTCAGATGAACTTTAAAACATTTATTTAATTCCCGCGGCCAATTTTCAATAGTGGGTTAACTTCGATCTAAATCAATTTTATCCATTTGAAGTGCTTAAATTAATAACAAAAATAAAACCAAATTTTTATGCAAACAGTTTGATGCAGATGTCTCCCGAATAGCACAGGGGTGCAGCATTCCCCAAGGGGAGTGTTCATTAATTACTAAAGGGCGAACACGAAATTATTGCGACACATTCAACAGGGCATAACTTTTTAACCATTGGGTAAAAATCAACCAAATTTTGCACACTTTCTCATTGATGTGTATTGTTTACTTGCTGTTAAACTCGAAGTCGTGGTTTTCGATTCAACGAAAATGGAGAAGAACCAACGCGAGTCGAGAGAACAAATTCTTTCCAAACACCTGGTATTTCCTGACCTGTCACACCGGTAGTTGGGAAAAATGTTGAACATTCACCATTCAACCATCTCCTGAGTGTTGAAGCGGTTGACGTTGGACCACGGCAAAGGAGCTGGACGAAAACCGGGACCGGAGAACAAAAAGACGGAGGGAAAGGTGAAGCGGATGATTAAAGCAAATCCCAACGTCTCAAGCCGTGATTTGGCTAAAAAGATCGACATGGCGCAGAGCTACGTCCAGAATGCAAAGAAGAGAGCTAGACTACATACAAACAAGGTATAGAACTTCCCAAACCGCGATGAGCGGCAACAATCGACGGCTTAAACTCGGGCACGGAAGCTCTACGAGAAGATGCTGACAAAATATGGCTGCTGTGTGATGGACGAAGAAACGTATATAAAAGCCGATTTTAAGCAAATTCCGGGGTTGGAGTTTTTCACCGGTAAGAGCAAGTTCTATGTGGACGACAAATTTAAGAAGAAGAAAATGTCGAAGTTCGCCTCCAAATATCTCATTTGGCAGGCCATCTGCTCTTGCGGACTGAGGAGTGAGCCTTTCGTGACAAAGGGCACAGTAAATGGCGAGATCTACAAATCTGAGTGCCTCGAGAAGCGCCTTTTGCCGTTCTTGCAGCAGCACGATGAAGCTCCGCTATTTTGCCCAGATTTGGCATCATGCCACTATTCTAAAAGTGTCCTGTAGTGGTATGAGGCCAATTCTGTCCATTTTGTTCCAAAGGACATGAATCTGCCAAACTGCGCCCGGTGGAGCAGTACTGGGCAATGATGAAGCGGGAACTTCGGAAGATCAAGACAGTCAAAGACGAGAAGGACATGCCAAGAAAATGAAAAAAAAAAAACTGAGAAACTGGTACCGGATGACACTGTAAAGACTTTGATGGAGGGCATCAAGCGAAAATGCGTTCAATTTTACACTCAAGGCTCCATCGATTAACACTTTCTTTGATTTTTTAAGTAAATATATGTATAAAACTACCCTAAAATTTTGGTTTGATTCTAAACATTATAAAAAAAAAGGCATGACATTTTCAGTGTCGCAATAATTTCATGTTCACCCTTTAATTTCCGATCAAAATTTATATTTTTTCGGTTATCTTAGAGTGACAAATGTTTAGAAGTAATCTGAAAATGTGATTGTAGATTTTTTTTAAAATCATTTGATTGCTTGAATATATGATTGTTGTTGGGCTTGGTAAAAGTACTATAAGGAGCATTTTTAAAGAAATATTTTTTTATAGCGAAGGAAATAGAGAAATGCTTAAAAACAAAATGCATTTTATATACCCTAATAAATGCTGAATGTATATGGTTCAAAAGCTTAAAAAATTCAGGCACTTGGAGAAGGATAATTTTAAATTGAATAAATATCGGACTTGGCGGTCGAAGTCACCCCGCTCTACGGTAACACGAAACTGAGCCCTTTTTTGATGCTGTGTCATTCAGAAATGTGCAAACAAAAGGACGCAGCCAAAACATGTTGAAATATTTCATAATATTCAAAGTGACCTGTAAAATAAGGTGTGCTTATACTTTCTGGAACAGTCGTTAATAGAAGGAAAATGAATCTTTTTTAATGTTGCGGAAAATTAGAAGAAAAAAATGATAACAGTATTAAGTAGAAATCTATGTTTAGTATCGTAGTTAAATACATTATGTTGTTGTTAATTAGAGCTGTGTTAGAAAAAAAATGCTTGCCTATCGGCAGTAATTTGGATAAAGCCCCGAACCCGACAAAACATCAATCGATTACCGGCGCCTTGAGAACGAATCGTAGTGAACAAGACTCCAAAGCCCAGAACACCGTAGAATCGTAGCAAAGCACAAACAACACTCTACTGCATGGTTGCTGTCGAAATCTCCGTGTTATTCCAACCCCTCTAATTGTGTATTTCAGTGGTCGATGGCTCTCGCACCTTACGAAACCGAACAATTCTAATCCCAACAATCGTTTCTCCTTTATCTCTATTCCCGGACAGGTCCCATCGGTGCCAGCATCGTGGCCATGTGCCCTAAGAATGTTGGTCTCCACACCAATCCTGCACTGGCCATGTGCAAACCCACGTTCGAAGTCCGTCCTCCGACGATCAACAGCACACCGAACAGCACCAACCCCCTGCGCCATCTGCACCTAGCAAATCGCTGCTCATTCCACGGGATGCCAGTATCGGAAAATTCAACAACAGCAACAACAACAATAACAACAACAGTAGCACTGTCAACGCCAATGGTAACGGCACCGTTACCAACACAACCGAGAGTGGAAATAACACCAAATGAAGCCAGGCTCAAATTTTCGAGAAACTGCTTCACTCGTTGAAATGTATTCTCAACAGGATGGGTGCATCCATACGAACCTTAGCTTTGTACATTCGACAGAGACATACTAGATAGCTTAATGTAAATACATGAGAAGGAACAATTGTACATATTTTAAGAATCTCGCCGCATTTATAATAGTTAATGGTGTCATTGAAAGTTTTACTCTTCGCTCTCTCGATGGAATTTCATCCTTTGTGCGCAAACACAGCACCAGAACATGTCATTTGCAGTGAGAAATGCTTTAAACTTAAATTTTTGATAGGCAAAGAAAAAAAAGTATTCTTATGATCGCTCAATTAGAACGTAAATCATCGATCTTTTGGTCCATAGGAATGGATGGCACAGCAAGAACGACACCGTTAGAAAAACGATTCTCATTACTATACTTGCTCGCTTTTTACAGTACAAAACTACGAACAAATTCACACACTGATAAGAGTTGGTTGTCAAAAGCAAAAAATAAAACGTTTTCATTCCACAGGTTTCTAAATGCATATTCCCTTAAACAAAATACCAATGCTACGGGTCTAGAAGTTTCACCCTCCCTTCTAAGCTCATAAGAATCGATTGAAATGGACCAAAAACCGGACGTGCACACAAACACACTTCAGCTAGGAGCTATACTCGTCAAAGACTAGAATTTGTACGATAAATTTCTATAATCATCAACTTCGGGTACAGATAGATTTTATTTTATGAGTGTGTTGAAGATCATTTAGAAACAACGTCATTTTCAAATGAAGGACAAAAAAGCGTTAAATGTGATACAAGTAGAGTTATTAAGTGATGTTTGAGCTGGGATCGATCAGAAAATTCGGAACAAATAAAAACAAGGACGAAAGAAAGCAGAAACATCTTAACACTGATTCTCATATAGGACTCACATAAAAATGCAAAAAAAAAGTTGTCAACTAAATTTTAACACTCTAGCCGTAAGAAACAGAGATATAAATATATTGAAACAATAAAAGCTGGAATCGACATAAATAATATTAGCTGCTTTTTGTTTCAAAAACTGAAGCAGATCGTTTTTGTTGCAAGCAAACTGAGTGAAAACAGATTAAGGATTATGACTTGCTGATACTTTTAACTCGATTTTTTTTCTTTCCGATAAGTGAATCAATAAACTGGCAGCAGTGAGATTTCGATTTGCAGCCTAATGTGTTATTGAGCATGAACTGTATCCGAAAGCCCGTTTAATGATCAATACTTTTTTAATGTTGCTAGCGGTAGCGGATTTATGAATAAATAAAAGTGACTTAAGTGACTAAACTAATAATATAATAGAAATAGTGACCAATAATAGTACTTCAGTTAATCATTGAAAATAAATTAATGCCAGCAAAAAATGGACGGACGTCTGTGGATTTTGGTACAAGCGACTCGTGAGGTAGTAATTGATCTCAAGGAGTTGGATTGAGACAGGTAAATGTTACCCATTGTATCTATATT